>CM065705.1:37088381-37138381 GCA_017654935.2 Phymorhynchus buccinoides | reverse complement strand
CAATATTGGGAATTCCTCTGTGACATGTATAACATTGGGGCTATCCGTACCTCCCAAAATTAAGAAAAATAGGGTCTTTAGTGACATGGGTGTTAAACCATTGTGGTGCATAAATGCGACAGTGACGGTGAAAGAGTTTAGGCCTGGTACACAGTACATCCGGATTTTCCGCGCGGAAATAATAAGTAAAAGAAAGAGGGAAAAAAAGATGCGGATTAGGGGAAATACGGACACGCCCGCTTAATTTTTTCTTCTTCTTTCTTTTACTTATTTACTGATTGCACATGGGTTTCCGCACGGAATATCTGCATGTTACAGTGATGTACCGAGGATCGAAAAGTGATAGGACAAACTGTCCTGAGATGAGAGAAATCAACAGGATCCTTGAAAAGGCTGTCTTTCTGGTGATCTTGATGTGTTTCTTGCAAGAACTCATCCGTCAGTGTGCCCCTTTAAAGTTGTTGAATTACTTTTCCCGTCAGCTGTTCATCAGCAAGATTGCGAAAGTGATGTGCTTAAATACACATTTCTACCCCAGTCCCCAACCCCCACCCCCCAAAAAACAACAACAATAAAACCCAACCAATATCAACAACAAAAAAACACTGACTATTGACACAGGTGTTTGCGTTTGAAAGTTGTCATTGACAAATTGATCGTTGGTAGTTTGAATTTCTTACAACAATAAAGTCTGAAAAAACAACATTTGTTTGAAAAAATTATTCTTTTTAAATATTTTTGTAGTTCGTTTAATGTCCTATTATGTAAAATTGTGTTAAATTTATTCATTCATGATTTCAATGTGATGTCAAACTGCAAGCAGTCGTTTGGAAATGAAACGACAAAATAGTCAGCACCATCGTGATCAACCCTCTTGCATTTCTTCCGGCCCGAACCGCCCAGCCGGAAGTTGCCTCTGTGTATTCAGGCCGCCCCCAACCGCCCGTAGCTTGCCCCCACTCTGAGACCCCCTCTGATGGCATTATCATCATGCACTACGTTCTGGCTAGTTATACACACACTATGAAGAAGCTTCTCACTCGTAATGATGTGATAGTAACTGTATGGCGCTCTGTGTGCTTCAAAAGACAGATTTCCCCCAAAATGTATGAAAGAATATGAACACTAGAAGTGGGGGTTTTCTGTAACAATTGCAAATTGCAAGAGGGTTAACTTACAATCATAATTTTCTTTCACAACCATTGTTGTTTTCAGGTAACTTTCGACAAACAAAACGACAACTCCACCACCACCACCACTACCGACCTCCCAGCCGACACCACCAGCCACACCCAATGCGGATTAGACTCCGCCTCCGAATACTCCGTCTCCGTGGCCTCGGAATCGCTCGGAGGCTCAGGCCAGCCCGCGACCATCGCGGTCCTGACGGAGCAAGAGACTCCGCCTACCCCCACCGCCCTGCGTCTCGTTCGAACAACTCCAACCACAGCCGTGATTCAGATTCGCCCCGTGTCCATCAAACCCGGGCCCTTGATTTTCTACCAGATCGAAGTGGACAGACTGAGTAGTGTGGAAAGCGAAGGAGGGAACAGTGGTAGCGGCAGTAGTAATAGTAGTAGTAGTAGTAGTAGTAGTAGTGGTAGTACTGGTAGTAGTAGCAGTGGTAGCACTGACGGTGCGAGGCGTCGAAGGAAACGCTTGGCGGAAGTGCCGGGCTACGTCACGGCGCAGCTGAGTCAGGAGAGCGTGGAGAAGAGCGGCAGTGTGTTTGTCGTGGGCGACGGGAAGAACTACAGCGGCTACGTCAACGTTCCGCTGCAGCCCGGTCAGGCCTATCAGATCTACTACGCCATCATCAGCCAGTGGAACGGCCTCACCAAATTCTCCCTCAGTCAACTGCCGGAGCCTTTCACCACCCCCCTACCCACCACCACCACTACCACAACCACCACCACCACCACCAACACCACAGCCACCTCCACCGCTGAAGCTGTCACGGAGAAACAAGAAGATGATGATGACGGCGCTTTCATCGGCATCATTGTCGCGCTAGCGCTCGTTATCCTGCTCATCATCGTCATCGTCATCGTTGTGGTGGTGCTCTTGCGGCGTCGAAGGCGCCGGACTAGGAAGTTGGCCTACATCGAACTGGACGACGAGCGCAAGACGAAACCGGTCGACGACTACGACCCGGAGCGCTACTGGAACCAAGTCACGACCCTAGGAGAGGAGCGGTACATCGTCGTGGGCAGGGAATGCCTTCCGGACGAACAGCTCTTCCCGGTGGTACTACAACAGCGCCCCCTACCCCAAAACAGCCTGGTGAGTTTCCGGAAAGAGTTCCAGTCCTTGCCTCGCTCCGTGGACCAAGCGACGACCGAGGAAGCGTCCCGGCACCCTGACCGAAATCGATTCCCGCACATCCTGCCGTACGACCATTCCCGGGTGGAGTTGTCTCCCGATGCCTCGAGCTCGTGCGCGTACATCAACGCCAATTTCGTGTCCGGGTATAAGAGGCTGCGGGCCTATGTGGCCGCCCAGAGCCCGTACAACGACGTGACGGCGGTGGATTTCTGGCGCCTGATCCGTCAGCGGGGTGTGGCCACGGTGGTGATGCTGGCGAACGTGGTGGAGGATAACATTGTGAAGTGCACCCAGTTCTGGCCTCGGCAAGGTATGTGTGTGTGTGTGTGTGGGTGTGTGTTGGGGGTGTGTGCGTGTGTGTGTATGTGTGTGTGTGTGTGTGTTGGGTGTGTATGTGTGTTTGTTTGTGTCACGTGTGGTGTGTGTGTGGAGGATGTGTGTGTGGGTTGTGTGCTCGTGCATGTTTGTTTGTTTATTATTGCTGTTATTTTTTAAATTTATTTATTGTAAATGCCTAGGGCATTCATTTGATGACCGTATTTTACGGACTATAAGGCGATACTTTTTTTCCTACACTGAGATCCCTCCGCCTTATAATGTGACTGATAATACAGTAAGAATAACTACAATAACAAAATGTGAATTTTGTGTAAAATTTTGGTGGGGTGCCTTATATTAATCAGGTGCGCCTTGTAGTCCGTAGAATATGGTAGGCGTATGAATGTTAACAATATTAGTAATGTAGTTTATATGTATTGTTAAAAATTCAGGACTTTACTGGTGTTGCACTGCCCCCGGGCATTGCCTCCAGGATCATTCCCACCATCTTTATGTCTACTGTCCCATAATGTGTCTGTTCCAGACCGGAGGATGTTAAACAGATTTTCATTCAATTCTTCTTCTTCTGCGCTCCCGGGCCATATGGCCATAATGGGTAAGATACGTATGTGTCCGGTTTTCAGTTTTCACTGGTCTCCGCGCTTCCGTACAGCCGACACATTCCGATTTCGGAGGAGCTCAAAGGAGAAACATTATTTGGAAGATTGTTTTTGAAAAAAGGCAGGTGAATAAGTCAGAAAAATAGTAGATGATAGAAAGCAAAGGGAAAAGGCAGAGTCAAAGAGAGTGGCAGATTAGAGGAAGTTACAAGCACAGAACTTCTAGAAGGTGGGGGAACTATTTTTTACTAAAGACCCCCCGGTATCCCCACGGGGAGAGACTCATGGAGGGGGCGGGGTCATCCAGCTCCCCATATGGAGGCACGAGGCATCCACCCACTGCCCCGTTCATTCTATCAATAATAATAATAAATTTCAGGGTTTTCGTGGGGTCCTTTCAGGTGCTTTAAAGTGCTGTGAAATTGATCGGTCTTCAAAAGGCCTGTTAAGTCCTTTATATCAGCAAGGAGGTCCTTTCAAATCAGTCAAAGGTCCTTTTAAAATTGGTGTGGTCAGTTTAAATCCTTTAATCGGGCCAAAAAACAAAACTAAGTACCTTGTCATAAGAAATGAACTCCAAAAAATATATTAAATGAAATAAAATTTGCCAAAAATCGATCGCCTTCGTATCTTTCGAGCAGACGATCTAATTTTAATAGTCACTGTAAATCCGGTCACGTGCGCGAGATTCGGCGAGATATCTTATGCGCCATGTTGAAATTCTTCCCACATGCGGCTGCTTCAGTGCTTGTTTTCAAGTAAAAAGTGTAAAAATGCCTGGAAAGTGTTCGTTTTCAGGATTGTTGGCTGAGAGGACATTTATAAGGACTGGGTCGAAAAAGTGATGGACAACAAACATGCAGTTCGTTGTGCATATTGTGAAAAAACATCAACATCTTGTCAATGGGAGAGTCGGTGCTGAAACAACACGCAAAGACTGAAAATCACAAGAAAGCTGAAAGAAGGCACAAGGCGGAATCGAGGTGCAATGTGACCGACCTTTTTTGCAAGCAGCAGAAGTACTACTGTAACAACAAATGAATCTGCTCAGCCAAAAAAAAAAAAAAAAAAGAATCTGCTCAGCCACAATCGTCGGCGTCTGGCTCTGCGCCCACCACGTCTGCAAGTACAACTACAAACAAGGTTTAAATAGGTCCTTTAAAAAAATTTGCTGGTCCTTTAAAGGTCCTTTTAAGGTCCTTTTTTTGGCACTCTTCCAAGTCCCCACGAACCATGAATTTACCACTTGCATACCGCAGGTAAGGTGACCATTGGGGAGTTTTACCTGGAGCTTCAGGAGGAGCTGACCTACGCCGATTTCACCGTGTACGACATCAGCGTCAGTCACAGCGGGGACGTGTACGAGCGCACCGTGCGTCTGTTCGACTTCACCTCCTGGCCGGACCACGGCGTGCCCGACGACCCCTTGCCTTTCCTTGACCTTCGACACAAGGTCAGTATTCAGGGCTCCCAATTGTCCCGCAAAACAAGGGGTCCCAGGGACTCCTTCACTTACAACATAGAGGGTCCTAGAGGTGGGATAGAAGGTCCTACTGCCGTACTGGCATTACAAATGCTAAAAAGAATTTTTCTAATGCATCCCTGGGACCCCCTGCACATTCTTTTAACCCTTTCGCTGCCAGCCATATGTTAGCCAAAAAATACCATTAAACTTAACTGGGTAGAGAAAATAAAATATCTGCAATATTGGGAATTCCTCTGTGACATATATAACATTAGGCCTATCCTTACCTCCCAAAATTCAGAAAATAGGGTCTTTGGATAACAGGCCCTGATTTGATGCCTTTTAGTGACGTGGGTGTTAAACCATTGTGGTGCTAAATTGCGACATTGGCGGTGAAAGGGTTAAAGGGTCCTTGAGAATTTTAGTGCTTCATAGACCCCCAAATGGGGGTCCCTGGGAGCCCTGGTATTGTGTTCTATTTTATCGTCATATTTTCGTGTATAAGTGCATTATTATAATGAATGATCGTGGTTTATTATTTACATTATATCCTTTAAAGTCTTGCGTGTTGGATATTTAACTATTATGTTAGTACAGTGGAACCTCCCTATATAAGACCTGATTTGGGATGATTTTTGAAGGTCTTATAAGGGAGGTTCCACTGTACGAACATGATAGTTAAATATCCAACTTTATAAGACCCCTCCCTTATAAGACCTGATTTTGGATGGAGGAGTGGAAGTTCAGTTTAACGTCGCGTATCGGCTTTCGCCATGTACGACGGGCTGAACAAACCAACCAGGGTATAAACAAAAATTTATGTTCCTGAATCACTGTCTTAGCCAAAAGGCCGAGAAGCGATCAGAATTTCGTTGAAAGTGATTTTGGATGATTTTTGAAGATCTTATAAGGGAGGGGTCTTATAAAGGAGGTACTTATAATTCTTACAAAAAAGGGCAATGCCTCAGAGAAGTAGGTCTTTTATAGGAGGGGGCCTTATGATAGGAGGTCTTATAAGGGAGATTCCACTGTATTGTATATGTGTTTATGCCGTGCCACAAATCAATTTCTCATGTTTCAGATAATAAAGTAGTCTTGAGTCTTGACCAATCAGAATGAGTCAATGTCCTGATAGTATATACCCTTCTGGGCAAAAAGAGTTATTGACTTGATTGACCCCATGTGGGTGTGGGTGTGGCGGGTGGGTGGGTGGGTGGGGGGGGATACCAGGGGAGGTCTTTCGTATAAATATAGTTCCCCCACCTTCTGGAAATTTGTGTGCTTATAATTTCTTCTTAATTCTTGATATTTAAATGATTTCTCTAGGTTAATGTGTGTGTGTGTGCGTGTGTGTGTGTGTGTGTCTCTCTCTCTCTCTCTCTCTCTCTCTCTCTCTCTCTCTCTCTCTCTCTCTCTCTCTCTCTCTCTCTCTCTCTGTCTCTCTCTCTCTCTCTCTCTCTCTCTCTCTCTCTCTCTCTCTCTCTCTCTCTCTCTCTCTCTCTCTCTCTCTCTTTCTGTCTCTCTTTTTTTGTAGTATTTTTGTGCTTCAGCTAAGTACTAGTTAACTTTTAGTTTGCATCAGTAGGTAATCAAATCACTGGCTCAGTTCATGCAGTTTGTCAGTTAAGCGCATAGAAATCATTCACATATTTATTTGAATCCTTTACTATTCATGTTTTTATTCCAATATCTGCAATGCATGGAAAAGCCTATTGGCCACTGCAACTAAGGTTATTAATGCCCTTGACAGGGAGAGTTAATCCCTTGCTGGTCAGTACCCAAAAGGGCATTCGCTCTCGCAAAAGGCAGTCATTGCAGTGGCCTCAACTAGGGTTATTGGCGAGAGTTAAGCCCTTGCTGGTCAGTACCCAAAAGGGCATTCACTCTCGCAAAAGGCAGTCATTGCAGTGGCCTCAACTAGGGTTATTGACGAGAGTTAAGCCCTTGCAGGTCAGTACCCAAAAGGGCATTCACTCTTGCAAAAGGCAGTCATTGCAGTGGCCTCAACTAGGGTTATTGGCGAGAGTTAAGCCCTTGCTGGTCAGTACCCAAGCATCTACCAAGGGCATTCACTCTTGCAAATGGTGCTCATTGCAGTGGTCAATGGAGAAGAATGCTATTAGTATGGAAATAAAGAAAGGGAGATGCTATTATTTAACCCTGTCTCCGCCAGCCATTTTTCATCCAAAAAATACCACTAAACTTAACTGGGTAAAGAAAAAAAAATCTGCAATATTGTGAATTCCTCTGTGACGTGTGTAACATTAGGCCTGCCCTTACCTCCCAAAATTAAGAAAATAGTGTCTTTGGATAACAGACCTGATTTGGATGCCTTTTCGTGACATGTGTGTAACCATTGTGGTGCATAAATGCGACATTGGCGGTGAAAAGGTTAAGACGTTCACCACAGCTGTTTCGGGAGGAACATTTAGTTTATCTATATTTTCATAAGTTTTTTCAAGCAAACTTTAGTTAACTATAAGTAACTTTTCATAAATAACAGTCGAGAATATGTTGCAGTATGTGCCTATATTACTTATAGTCAGTGGATATTGCTAGATTTTCACTCATAGGCAATCTTATTTATCTTTCTGATACTAAGTATATTATTTCTACTAAATATGTTGATTGATACTGCTCAACAAAAAAAGTTTTTACCATAAATCTGAGGGAAGAAATATATTTGAAATACTATGTAGAGCATACAGCCAAAATATCTTTACCGACAATAGCTTGGTGCAGTTTTTATCTAAGATTTCTAGATTCAGGCTTTTAACTAAATAGCTTGATTTTGTGTGGGATGGAACAGCTGTGTCACCTGCCAAATGTAATGCGTGACTGCAGCATGAGTGACCCGTGTTCGAATCCCGGCTTCACCTTTTCTTTCTAGTTTGACAGGAAAATCAAACCGAACGTCCAGTCCTTCGGATGGGGACTTAAAGCTAGTCTGACCGGTGCGCTTTACGCACGTAAAAATCCCACGGCAGTTCAAAGTCGGTAAGAGCAGGGAGAAATCCCGCGGCCTGGTATGGCCAAATTGATAGCTAGGTTTTCCAAGTATGCCCACACCCCCTCCTCGCCCTGTGCCCCCAAAAAAAATTGAAAAAAAAAATTGAGGTAGGCGCTGCACTTGTGGCGATGCTCTCCGGGGGAGAGCAGCCCAAATTTCACAGAGATAAGTCTCTGTGACTAGAATATATCAAATAAAAATACCAAATAAAGAAGCGGAGATGCTATACTTTAACTCTTCTACTACCAAGTATTATTTAGACTGTTTACCGTTGCGCACCAAGTAATTTTTGCCGCTGCACTGATTTTCGCACACACTCACTTTCAAAATTCATAAAAAAAATACTCGCTCGAATCATCACGAAAATTACCTGTGTCGATCTGCTGCTGCAAACCCAAGATCGTTTCAACACTTTCGATGCTCTTTTTTTATTCGCCTAAGTTCAGATTCTGCCACTTCTTCCACAGTAAATGCTTCGTCATCACTGTCACCATTTTATAGAGGTTCACGCCAAAAGACGTCAGTTTCCATCGTTGAAAACGCGACGAAAATCGATTGAAAATTACAAAATTTAGCCTACAAATGAAGATGGCGGAAGATTGTGCTTTCCCTGAGCGAACTGCCCATGTCACGGAAGTAAAGGATGTGATGTCACTTGATATAAATAGCGCAAAGGGGGACACCGGGGTTTCCCTAGTATCTGGCGGTCAAACCCGCCCATGGCTAGCAACGGTATGCAGTAAACCGGGCGGTTCAACCCGCCGACAGCAGCAGCAGAGTTAAAGCAGATTGTCTCATTGCACATATGACTAACTTTAGTGGGGCCCTCCAAAGTTAATGATACTATTGACAGATTATCCGAAAAGAATATTGTTGTGGGCCTTGTTTCTTTTTGAAAGGGCGGGAAAAAAAGTTTCAATTTAATTTTCAGCAATTGTTTGGGTTTTTTGTTTTGAAGGAAAACAAAACCTTCAGGTTCACCTACTGAAAGAGCAGCAGTCTGGTACGTAAGATTACTTCTTTTTTTCTTCTTCTGCTGATTTACCGATCTGCCATTTGAGTACATTAGCATGGCTCAGTACATCTTCGGTGAAATTCAAAAACCTCGTATCTCAATTTTGGTGGTTTTGAGAAAAATGGAAAAAAAACTGTTAAAAATTAATCGCGTTGACCACAATTGATTAACTATGATGAATATGTTGTTCAAGACATTGCGAGTTTAGTCCTGCATTTTGTTAAAATTACTTTAAAAAAATTGTTTTTAGACTGGAAAAGAATGAAGCTACGAGGTTTTTGTCCTTAACTAGATCTGAATTTGGGACTTACTAGTCTTTCGTCTATTTTCACAACCTCATTTACCCCAGATAGAAAGTCGTTAGAGATACGAGCTTTTGATGGAAGGTGGCGGGAAAAATTAGAAAGCTGACTATGTATCTAACTAAAAAAAAACAAATTAAAAAAATCGAGATACGAGGTTTTTTTGAATTTCACCGACGATATGCAAGTAAAAAATTGTACGTACATATTTATCATTTTATGTGTGTGTGGTATATAAGTGGTATGCATATATATGTTAAACTGGTATATTAAACTAGTATTATGCAATAAAGTTGGTATTTATCATGGTTGCAGGTTCGTCAGTATCACGGGAAAGACCCCAGCCCCATACTGGTGCATTGTGGGACGGGCGTGGCCAGGTCTGGCGTGTTCATTGCAGTCGACTCTTTGATTGAACAGTACGCAGAGGAAGGTGGGTCATTCTGTTCATTGTTTTGAAGAAAGATAGATTATTTTTGCATGTGTGGGTGTGGACGTGCATGACTTACTCCTTCTATCTCGCATCTCACTACAATTTACTCAACCCCTCCCCCACCCATTTCAAGCCTACAAAATACTCAGCCAAGTTCACCTTTTCACATAGGTGTCAACCTATACGGTTTTCCCGTATTGCTGTACGGGAAAACCATGATTTTGGGTCTGTACGGCCGTATAACAGTTTCAATATGTGTAAAACTGATTTATACGGGCAGATCAGAAATCAGATACAAACCGCAATGTGATAGAATTTTGTGATAGCAGACGACAAAACGCGGACGCCAAGCAGCCGAACAGGAAAACGAAAGCAGTAGGCTAGATGATCAGTCATGCGCAGAGAGCGTGGTTTCTTCAGAACTTCCGTGTGATCGTTGTTTGAATCGAAAATGGCGGACGCTAATTCTTCCAGTTCTACGAACCCCCCTGTGGCCAAAAAGGCACGAGTTGGGAGTGGGAGACACTTGAAAGAATGGGAAAACCTGTCCTTTGAGAAAGGAAGGTACGCTCCCCTGCCCATTTTTCAATATATATAACAAAACTGCATGAAAACGATGTCTGGATATAATGTATTCACGGCAACTTTTTCATGGTTTTGCAAGTTCTGAAATTTATACAGTTTTCAGGCTTGAAATAAGGTGGAAATTATTTTTCAATAAGGGAAGTTTTGAAAAAAGGAAAATTGGGTTGACGCCTGTGTTTTCATGTCTTTTATATCATCTTAAAACAACAAATGATTATCAAATATGTAATACCTATCTGAACTTATAAAATAAATACCCAACCAAATTACTCTCTTCATATCCTGTCAATGTCATTGTAAACAACATACGCTTTTCTATTATCTAATATATTTCTCAAATCCTATCTCATCCCGTGCTGCGCATCTTCGTCTTTGAACCCCTGTAGATGTCAATAATTGCCGATAAACGGCAGGTGGACATTGCTGGACGAAGAAGAGAAGAAGACGTGCCTGAAATCTGAATTCATGCAGTTTGACTCGGAGGGTTTTTGGACTGATGATGTTATGCTAGGAGTTTGCCATGGCTAAAGACAGCCCCCGCATAACTATGCAGAGCATAACAACATTTTGGATGTAGCCTTGGTGATCTAGCTTATGTCAATTGGTCTGACACAGCCTTATGCATGTGTGTATATATACACGCGTATGTATCTAAAAATGTTTATATTTAATCTTGTATTATCTTAATGTATGTATACTTGATTATATTTAATCTTTTATATCTTAATGTATGTATAATGTTTATATTTAATCTTGTATTATCTATTATCTTAATGTACTGCCGTTCAGTTTTTATAATTGAATGTTTTTCTGTACTGTTATCTTAGCATATGTGGGAACTATGTTGATATCGCGCATGTTGTATGTAGTGTTTGTATCTTAGCATGTCTGGAAATGATTTGATTGATTTATTGTGTTTGATTCTGCATACTATTTTCTTTTATGTTGTTTTGCATGCTTTCCAGATCTCATAAATGTTGTGTTTTCATGTGATTGAATCGCAGGCGTTGCCACAATTTTATTTCTCAGTCTTGAGACAATAAAGTTCTTTGAAGTTGAAGTTGCCAAGGTGACAATGCAATATAATACAATGCAATGCAGTACAGTAAAACACAACTCATTACAGCACAGTACAGTGGAACTTCACTATTACAGCCTTGAAAATTCCGCCCCAAAAATGTCTTAAATTTAAAAAAATCAATAAATTGTTTTGGGGGTCATATCAGGGAGGGAGGGGGTGTCATATGATGAAATTCTGCTTAACGTCCTCCAGTCTGGAACAGACACATATGGGACAAACAATATTTTACGGACTACAAGGCGCACCTGATTATAAGGCGCACCCCCAAAATTTTACACAAAATTCAGATTTTGTTATTATATTTTCTTACTATATTATCAGTCACATTATAAGGCGCAGGGGTCTCAGTCTGGGAAAAAAAGTATCGCCTTAATTAGTCCGTAAAATATGGTAGATATAAAGATGGTGGGAATGATCTTGGAGGCAATGCCTGGAGGCAGTGCAACACCAGGTAAGTCCCAAATTTTTAAACAATACGGATGTACTCATATAAGTGGAGGTCTGTGTTATAAGGGAGTGTGTCGGAGTGTGGCTGCCCACGTGGCGGGGTAATAAAAAAACCGGTCACACACTTAATGTTCTCATCCCTAGCTGATGCATTTGTACCATAGTGTTCAAGTGCTTCGGCTGTTGGGATGATCCCTGGAGTCTTTTAGCCAGGGTACAACAACAACATAAGGGAGGCTATGTTTTATAAGGGAGTGTGTCGGAGTGTGGCTGCCCACGTGGCGGGGTAATAAAACAAACGGTCACACACGTAATCTTCTCATCCCTAGCTGATGCATTTGTACCATAGTGTTCAAGTGCTTCGGCTGTTGGGATGATCCCTGGAGTCTTTTAGCCAGGGTACGACAACAACAACAACAACATAACGGAGGCTATGTTTTATAAGGGAGTGTGTCGGTGTGTGGCTGCCCACGTGGCGGGGTAATAAAACAAACGGTCACACACGTAATGTTCTCATCCCTAGCTGATGCATTTGTACCATAGTGTTCAAGTGCTTTAGCTGTTGGGATGATCCCTGGAGTCTTTTAGCCAGGGTACGACAACAGCATCATAAGGGAGGCTATGTTTTATAAGGGAGTATGTCAGAGTGTGGCTGCCCACGTGGCGGGGTAATAAAAAAACCGGTAACACACGTAATGTTCTCATCCCTAGCTGATGCATTTGTACCATAGTGTTCAAGTGCTTCGGCTGTTGGTATGATCCCTGGAGTCTTTTAGCCAGGGTACGACAACAGCAACAACATAATAAGGGAGGTTCCGCCGTGTCGTTTTTTTCCAGGTCGGATCAGCGTGTTCTCGTTCGTGCGCAAGATGCGCACGGAGCGCGCTCTGATGGTGCGCACGTTCAGGCAGTACGCGTTCATCTACGACTGTCTGCTGGAGCACTTCCAGGCAGGGGGGGTGCTGGTGGACCCTGCTTCCATGAGGGACATGTACCACGTGTGGACCAACGTCAACACCAAGACGGGTACGAGAAAGGAATGCTAAACACTCCGCTTAGTTTCAGGCATGGTAGACCTCCGCGAATCGCGGAAAATCCGCGAAACAGTTTGAAACAAAAATGATTAAAAAATGCATTGAAATGTCATGAAAAAGTGAATATTTCACTCTCATTTATTGAATTTTATTGAGTAGATCAACAACAACATGGTACCATATTTTTCGGACTATAAAGGGCTTCGCACACTAGCGTCAAGATCTCGAGATCGTGGCGATTTTTTGCTGCAAGGCGCAGTTTG
This sequence comes from Phymorhynchus buccinoides, assembly GCA_017654935.2. Lineage (NCBI taxonomy): Eukaryota > Metazoa > Mollusca > Gastropoda > Neogastropoda > Raphitomidae > Phymorhynchus > Phymorhynchus buccinoides. The sequence goes on along the minus strand of CM065705.1, from coordinate 37,125,483 downwards.
ATGCGCTGCTTGTGTGTGAGAGATTCGCGGCGCAGCAGGATTTTTGATGCGTAGCTACGCGATTTTGTGTCGCTCGAGAATAGATGCGGCTCTAATTTTGATGCTCAAGATCGCAGAGATCGTGAAACTAGCCAATCACAACGGACGGAAGGACCATAACTCAGATTGAAGAAAAAAAATACTGTTGTTTCTAAGAGGAGGTTTGATGCTAGAGTAATCTTTCCTTGCTTTCCAAATAAGGAAGTTCGAGCGACAAGAGGCGAAGCGACAAGAGTCGTGTGTGAGAACACCACTGCCTCGCTACAGTGTGTGCTGTGATGCAGGCGTCAACGCGTCAAGGTGTTGCTCTGAGAAACAATTGACTCCTGACGCTAGTGTGCGAAGCCCTTAACGCATACCTTTGTATAAGGCGCACACCCAACATTTCTTTACCCAAATTTCAGATTTTGTTACTATATTTTCTTACTATTTTATCAGTCACATTATAAGGCGCAGGGGTCTGAGTCTGGGGAAAAAGTATCGCCTTATAGTCCGAGAAATACTGTCGGTGAAAGTCAAAAACCTCGTATCTCGATTTTTTGGGGGGGGTTGAGTTAGATACATAGTCAGCTCTCTAATTTTTCCCGCCACCTTCCACCAAAAGTTTGTGTCTCTAACGACTTTATATCTGGAGTAAATGAGGTTGTGAAAATAGACAAAAAAATAGTAAGTCCCAAATTCAGATCTAGTTAACCCTTTCTGTGCCAGCCATTTTTCAGCCAGCACTTTCCATTAAACTTATCTGGGTGTAGAAAATATTCCGTTTGCAATACTGGAGATTCCTCTGTGACATGCATAAAATAGGGCCTGTCCTCACCTCCCAAAAATGAAGAACATAAGGTCACTGGTCAACAGACCCTTATTTGATGCCTTTCAGTGACATGGGTGTTAAATCATTGTGGTGCCAAGAGGCGACAGTGGCCATGAAAGGATTAAGGACAATTTTTTAAACTTTTTTTTTCATTTTTCTCAAAACTACCCATACAGACAAACCCCTATTTTACGACCCTCTGTTAAGCGACCACCTCTCATTTGAGACCGGATTTGTTGGCACGGATGCATTTTACTATGTAAACGACCTCTCTTAGACGACTTCCTCTAAAACGCGACTTACGACCGCCATTTTGTTGGTTTTTACGACCGTTGTTGTCGTCTGCATAGACTTCGAGCAAAGGGAAACAACCACGGTCAAGGGCCTGAAAGCGGAGTCGCTTCCCTTGTTGTAGAAAAGATGGCGGAAAGCGTAGGAAAAGCACGAAAACCACTGACTTTGAAAAAGAAAGCTACTGACTTTGGACGAGAGTGGAGGTGATTAACAGAAGTCGGCGAAGTGAAACTGTAATACATCGATTGCACAATCCTATGGAGTTGGAAAGACCCAAATCCAGTTTTAATATGTCATTGTATGTGTGCATGAAGAAGAGAGTATGAACTGTGCTGAACTTTTTCTTTCTACGGCTGCCAGTGAAAACCTCCATCATACGACCCCTCCAATTTACGACCTATTTTTCCGGACATTTTGGAAGTCTTAAAATAGAGGTTTGTCTGTATTGAGATATGAGGTTTTTGAATTTCACCGATGATACAGTACATATTGATAGGTTCACATTTTTCTGTACGATTTCAGGCAACTCTTTCCTCAAAGACCAGTTCCAGCTGTTGCTGAAGCTGACGCGGGCGCCGGACCCCGAGCTCTGCTCCGCGGCCACGACGCCCCTCAACTCGCCCAAGAACCGGTACACGGGCATCGTGCCGTGCGACCGGCACCGGCCGGTACTGGCGCCCATGGGCACGCAGTATGCGGGAGACTACATCAACGCCGTCTACGTGGATGGGTACAGGTGTGTGTGTGTGTGTACGTGTGTGAGGTAGATCGGAAATGTCGTCGAAAAAGATTAAGCGATTGAATGCCATGTTTTCATTAGAACTTAGGGCCCACAGTAGCTTTTCTCAGCTCCTTTCAGTTCATGCCTTTTGTTAACACTCGTCACCAGCATAAACCAATTTAAAGTGTTTTATCCATTAGGCTTACATTGTTTTATGGTGGCATGCCACTTGTAAGGTCTTTTCCTATCCCTAACCACAATCAAAAATATTTGCCGCTGTTAAAAGAAATAACTTGAAACAAATAGCTCTCTGTGGAAAACTGAAAGGAGCTAGAATGAGGGGAATTAGTGTACTGTGTTCCTGTATTCACATGGAGATAGTATGAGACTTATCATCATGATATCTGCCGAAGTCCTTCTAAAGTCCTGTTAAATCCTACTACAGACAAACCTCTATTTTAAGACTTCCAAAATGTCCGGAAAAATAGGTCGTAAATTGGAGGGGTCGTATGACGGAGGTTTTCACTGGCAGCCGTAGAAAGAAAAAGTTCAGCACAGTTCATACTCGTAAAATAGGGGTTTGTCTGTATTTAGAATGATTTCTAAAGTCCTCAACTCAACTCAGCTCAACTCAACTTTTATTTTGTCCTCATAAAAACAAGGATAATTTTCTTGCGGACACGTTAAATATACACACAAGAAACCAAACAATTTATAAAAGAACAAAATAAATTGTAATTACATGCTTTAAAAGTTCCTTTCACACTTCACACCCCCCACTTCACACTCGCTCACAAATTTATTAAATCCTGCTTATTAGGGCTTCTATAGTCCTGTTAAATCCTACTAATTAGAAGGACTTCTAAAGTCCTATTAAATCTTACTAATTAGCAGTCCTTCTAAGGTCCTAGTAAATCCTACTAATTAGGGCTTCTAAAGTCCTGTTCGATCCTACTAATTAGGACTTCTAAAGTCCTATTAAATCCTACTAATTAGAAGGACTTCTAAAGTCCTATTAAATCCTACTAATTAGGACTTCTAAAGTCCTATTAAATCGTACTATTCAGAAGGACTTCTAAAGTCCTATTAAATCATACTAATTAGAAGTCCTTCTAAAGTCCTGTTAAGTCATACTACTTTCAGGCATCAGAATATTCCAGAGTCCAATCCGCGGACGAACAACACTCGCCATGACTCGGAGTCGACATCGAGTCGGACCCCACAAAACTCTAGTCCGTAGTCGGCATCATTGCGATCATTCGCTACCCGATTTCTCGCGGAAAAGTTCAAAGTTTTCACATCATCGTAGTCTCCCGCGATCATATCCTCTAAATCGACTCATTTAAAACCCAAATCACAATCACTGTCATCAAAACAAACTCTGAAACAGTGAAAGTAAGAGTCTAGAGAGCTCTAAACTCGGAAGAAAAAACAAACATGGCCGTGATTTTTCGTTTCCGAAGGCGCAGTATGAAAACAAACCGTTTAAGAATACCATTTGAGAATAAGATCGCGCTGCCTCATGAAGTACAAACCGCGGCCGGCAGTGCCAAAACTGCGGCCAGTGGCTACCAAAACCGCGGAAATCTGTGGATCCGCGGGCCGTTCTGATGCCTGTACTTTAGAAGGACTTCTAAGATTATCATGATGATGACTCTGCCTTTTCCCTTTGCTTTCTGTCATGTACTATCTTTCTGACTTATTGGCCCCATTCTCCTGCCTTTTTTTTTCCAAAACAATCTTCCAAATAATTTTTCTCCTTTGAGCTCCTCCAAAATCGGAATGTGTCGGCTGTACGCAGCGGGGAGACCAGTGAAAACTGAAAACCGGACACATATGTACCTTACCCATTATGGCCTGGGGAACGCAGAAGAAGAAGAAGAAGATTCTGTTTTTCTCTAAAACTTGTTGCTGTCCACCACAGCACCCAGAATCGGTTCCTGGTGACTCGGACAGCGTGCATACACACTCACAGACAGAGAGAGAGAGAGAGGGGGGGGGGGGAGGGGGGGGGAGAGAGAGAAGAGAGAGAGAGACAGAGAGAGAGAGAGAGAGAAACATACAAAGACAAAGAAAAACACATAAAACTTTCGGTATAAGTAAGAGATGAACATATGAATTATAATGCATTAATACATAAAAAATATATAAATAATTAAATAATGCAGCATCACACTAGGAAATACATAGACAAGATAAGACAAAGTAAAATATGCAGATTCATACAAGATACTACAGTGGAACCCCCCCCTTATAAGACCCCCCATTATAAGACCCCCTCCCACCTAAGACCTACTTCTCTGAGACATTGCCCTTCTTTGTAAGTATTAAAATTACCTCCCTTATACAACTTGCTCCTTTAAAAGACCTTATTTTGGATGATCAAGAGAGGAGGTAACGAAATTGAACAAAGGGTGAATACTCTCTTTCTGATTAACTCCCCTCCACCAAAGCTAATTACGATACCAATCATCTAGCAGTGGGTCATAAAGGCGAACTTAGCACATTCTTTTTTGAGAATGAGACTTTGATTGTCTCACTTTGGTTCTGACCCACGCACTGCTAGGTGATTGGTATCGTAGTCAACTTTGGTGGAGGGGAGTTAATTAGAAAGAGAGTATTCCCCCTTTGTTCAATTTCCTGATTTGGGATGATTTTTGTTTAGGTCTTAAAACGGAGGTTCCACTGTATTTTATAGAATTTGATTCTGTTTTTCTCTAAAACTTGTTGCTGTCCACCCCAGTACCCAGAATCGGTTCCTGGTGACGAAGAAGAAGATTCTGTTTTTCTCTAAAACTTGTTGCTGCCCACCACAGTACCCAGAATCGGTTCCTGGTGATGCAGAAGAAGAAGATTCTGTTTTTCTCTAAAACTTCTTGCTCTCCACCCCAGTACCCAGAATCGGTTCCTGGTGACGAAGAAGAAGATTCTGTTTTTCTCTAAAACTTGTTGCTGTCCACCCCAGTACCCAGAATCGGTTCCTGGTGACGAAGAAGAAGATTCTGTTTTTCTCTAAAACTTGTTGCTGTCCACCCCAGTACCCAGAATCGGTTCCTGGTGACGAAGAAGAAGATTCTGTTTTTCTCTAAAACTTCTTGCTGTCCACCCCAGTACCCAGAATCGGTTCCTGGTGACGCAGAAGAAGAGGAAGATTCTGTTTTTCTCTAAATCTTCTTGCTGTCCACCCCAGTACCCAGAATCGGTTCCTGGTGATGCAGAAGAAGAAGAAGATTCTGTTTTTCTCTAAAACTTGTTGCTGTCCACCCCAGTACCCAGAATCGGTTCCTGGTGACGAAGAAGAAGATTCTGTTTTTCTCTAAAACTTGTTGCTGCCCACCACAGTACCCAGAATCGGTTCCTGGTGATGCAGAAGAAGAAGAAGATTCTGTTTTTCTCTAAAACTTCTTGCTCTCCACCCCAGTACCCAGAATCGGTTCCTGGTGACGAAGAAGAAGATTCTGTTTTTCTCTAAAACTTGTTGCTGTCCACCCCAGTACCCAGAATCGGTTCCTGGTGACGCAGAAGAAGATTCTGTTTTTCTCTAAAACTTCTTGCTGTCCACCCCAGTACCCAGAATCGGTTCCTGGTGACGAAGAAGAAGATTCTGTTTTTCTCTAAAACTTGTTGCTGTCCACCTCAGTACCCAGAATCGGTTCCTGGTGACGCAGAAGAAGATTCTGTTTTTCTCTAAAACTTGTTGCTGTCCACCACAGTACCCAGAATCGGTTCCTGGTGACACAGAAGAAGATTCTGTTTTTCTCTAAAACTTGTTGCTGTCCACCTCAGTACCCAGAATCGGTTCCTGGTGACGCAGAAGAAGATTCTGTTTTTCTCTAAAACTTCTTGCTGTCCACCCCAGTACCCAGAATCGGTTCCTGGTGACGAAGAAGAAGATTCTGTTTTTCTCTAAAACTTGTTGCTGTCCACCTCAGTACCCAGAATCGGTTCCTGGTGACGCAGAAGAAGATTCTGTTTTTCTCTAAAACTTGTTGCTGTCCACCACAGTACCCAGAATCGGTTCCTGGTGACACAGAAGAAGATTCTGTTTTTCTCTAAAACTTGTTGCTGTCCACCTCAGTACCCAGAATCGGTTCCTGGTGACGCAGAAGAAGATTCTGTTTTTCTCTAAAACTTCTTGCTGTCCACCCCAGTACCCAGAATCGGTTCCTGGTGACGAAGAAGAAGATTCTGTTTTTCTCTAAAACTTCTTGCTGTCCACCCCAGTACCCAGAATCGGTTCCTGGTGACGCAGACTCCGCTGCACAGCACGCTGGGGGATTTCTGGCGCCTGGTCTACCAGCAGCGCGTGTCCACCATCGTCACCATGGACAACTACAGCATCCCCGCGTTGGAGGGCGTCGACGGGACCAGCGTGCGCTTCTGGTCCCAGGAGGTCATGGCCACGCCCTACTGGGGCCCTTTCTGGGTTCAGATCACCGCCGCTTTTCAGAAGGTGAAGAAGCTATAAAACATTGTTTTTATTTATTTTTAATTTTTTTAATTTCTTTAGATTTTGTTTCACTTCCATTTCTATGATATTTTGGCCCAAATGACAAATGTTGAGGCATGAGCCTTGTAGTCCTTAACCCTTTCATCGCCACTGTCGCCTCTTGGCACCACAATGATTTAACACCCATGTCACTGAAAGGCATCAAATGAGGGTCTGTTAACCAGTGACCTTTATGTTCTTCATTTTGGGAGGTAAGAATAGGCCCTATTTTATGGATGTCACAAAGGAATCCAAAAAATTGCAGATGAAATCGTTTCTCTACCCAGGTAAGTTTCATGGAAAGTTTTGGCTGAAAATGGCTGGTGTTGAAAGAATGGAAAGTTTTTGGCTGAAAATGGCTGGTGTTGAAAGAATGGAAAGTTTTTGGCTGAAAATGGCTGGTGTTGAAAGAATGGAAAGTTTTTGGCTGAAAATGGCTGGTGTTGAAAGAATGGAAAGTTTTTGGCTGAAAATGGCTGGTGTTGAAAGAATGGAAAGTTTTTGGCTGAAAATGGCTGGTGTTGAAAGAATGGAAAGTTTTTGGCTGAAAATGGCTGGTGTTGAAAGAATGGAAAGTTTTTGGCTGAAAATGGCTGGTGTTGAAAGAATGGAAAGTTTTTGGCTGAAAATGGCTGGTGTTGAAAGAATGGAAAGTTTTTGGCTGAAAATGGCTGGTGTTGAAAGAATGGAAAGTTTTTGGCTGAAAATGGCTGGTGTTGAAAGAATGGAAAGTTTTTGGCTGAAAATGGCTGGTGTTGAAAGAATGGTAAAGTTTTTGGCTGAAAATGGCTGGTGTTGAAAGAATGGAAAGTTTTTGGCTGAAAATGGCTGGTGTTGAAAGAATGGAAAGTTTTTGGCTGAAAATGGCTGGTGTTGAAAGAATGGAAAGTTTTGGCTGAAAATGGCTGGTGTTGAAAGAATGGAAAGTTTTTGGCTGAAAATGGCTGGTGTTGAAAGAATGGAAAGTTTTTGGCTGAAAATGGCTGGTGTTGAAAGAATGGAAAGTTTTTGGCTGAAAATGGCTGGTGTTGAAAGAATGGAAAGTTTTTGGCTGAAAATGGCTGGTGTTGAAAGAATGGAAAGTTTTTGGCTGAAAATGGCTGGTGTTGAAAGAATGGAAAGTTTTTGGCTGAAAATGGCTGGTGTTGAAAGAATGGAAAGTTTTTGGCTGAAAATGGCTGGTGTTGAAAGAATGGAAAGTTTTTGGCTGAAAATGGCTGGTGTTGAAAGAATGGAAAGTTTTTGGCTGAAAATGGCTGGTGTTGAAAGAATGGAAAGTTTTTGGCTGAAAATGGCTGGTGTTGAAAGAATGGAAAGTTTTTGGCTGAAAATGGCTGGTGTTGAAAGAATGGAAAGTTTTTGGCTGAAAATGGCTGGTGTTGAAAGAATGGAAAGTTTTTGGCTGAAAATGGCTGGTGTTGAAAGAATGGAAAGTTTTTGGCTGAAAATGGCTGGTGTTGAAAGAATGGAAAGTTTTTGGCTGAAAATGGCTGGTGTTGAAAGAATGGAAAGTTTTTGGCTGAAAATGGCTGGTGTTGAAAGAATGGAAAGTTTTTGGCTGAAAATGGCTGGTGTTGAAAGAATGTAAAGTTTTTGGCTGAAAATGGCTGGTGTTGAAAGAATGGAAAGTTTTTGGCTGAAAATGGCTGGTGTTGAAAGAATGGAAAGTTTTTGGCTGAAAATGGCTGGTGTTGAAAGAATGGAAAGTTTTTGGCTGAAAATGGCTGGTGTTGAAAGAATGGAAAGTTTTTGGCTGAAAATGGCTGGCGTTGAAAGGGTTAACCCTGTCAACACCAGCCATTTTTCAGCCCCTTTCAACGCCAGCCATTTTTCAGCCCCTTTCAACGCCAGCCATTTTTCAGACCCTTTCAACGCCAGCCATTTTTCAGACCCTTTCAACGCCAGCCATTTTTCAGCCAAAGCCTTCCATTAAAACCACCTGGGTAGAGAAAAGATTCCGTCTGCAATATCGGGGATTCCTCTGTGACATGCATAAAACAGGGCCTATCCTTATACCTCCCAAAATGAAGAACGTAAAGTCGTTGGTTAACAGACCCTCATTTGATGCCTTTTTGTGACCTATAGGTGCTAAATCATTGTGGTGCCAAGAAGCGACAGTGGCGATGAAAGGGTTTTAACTAGAGGTGGGGGGAAAAACCGGTTTGAACCGAAAAACCGGTGCTAAACTTTCGCGGTTTGAAAAACTGGTTCGAGTTGCTGTGAACCGGTTTTGTAACTGCAAACTGAAAGTAAGTTTTTCTTAGAATAATGCATTCTTTTCGAAAAACAACACTGATTCTCAGTGCAGATTGGGTGTTTTGTAAACCAAGAGTAGCTGTTTCTAGTTTGTGGTGGTGTATGGCTTTGACTTTGACTAAGTGTTGAGTTGAGTGTGTGTGTGTCATAAGTCATAAGTTTCTTTATTGTGCATCTGTGTGTATGTGTGCGCGTGCGTGCGTGTGTTTGAATATTCGGACAAATAAATATGTGTTTGCATAGGTGAAACTAGGGATGCGAGTACTGGTTTAAAAAAACGGTTCGGTAAAACCGGTTCGAAGAGGGAAAACCGGTTCGGATTTTTGAACCAGTTCTCAACTCTAGTTTTAACCCTTTTGCATTTATGCACCGTAATGGTTATTCTTCCGCAGGTCATCCTCCGTCATCGTGCTGACGATTCTGGTTTAACATCCATCTCGGTCAAAAGCGTCAAATAAGGACCTGTTATCTTAAGACCCTGTTTTTCTTAATTTGGGGAGGTAAGGATAGGCCTAATATTATAATACATGTTACAGAGGAATTCCCAATATCGCAGAGAGTTTTTTTTCTACCCAGTTAAACGCACAGCCGGCATATGTAAAGCTTTGACGCGAGGCGCACGCCATCATTCTCATCGCTGCTCACGACACGAGACGGTTCAACCGTTCTTTTTTCCCCTGTTGCCCGAGCCACTGCCAGGCAGAACTTCGCAGCGACTAGACTAGCAGTCTATACCCGATCCCTGGGATAGGTTGTTATGCCTTTAAGAGTAATGGTATATTTTGGCTGAAAAGGGTTAAAATATCATGCATTTTCTTACAGCAGTTCTTTCCTGCCTTTTGCAGGAGAATGTGACGATTCACGGCATAAAGCTGGTGAACACACTACATCGACTTTATTAGATTATGTTAAATGTACGCCTTTTAGCCCATTAAAGATGACAATTTTTCTCATAGCGTTTCTTTCCTACCAATCTTTGTGCAGGAGAATGTGATGATTCACAACATAAAGCTGGTGAACACACTACCACTACATCGACTTTATTAGATTATGTTAAATGTACACCTTTTAGCCCGTTAAAGATGATCATTTTTCTCATAGCGTTTCTTTCCAACCAATCTTTTTGCAGGAGAATGTGACGATTCACAACATAAAGCTGGTGAACACACTACAGCTTATGGAAACGCCTCACATCAACTGTCATTATTACTTTATTAGATTATGTCAGATGTATGGGTATGCACCTTTTATTCGATGAAATATGACAATTTTTCTCATAACGTTTCTTTCCTGTCTATCTTTGTGCAGGAGAACGTGACGATTCACGACATAAAGCTGGTGAACACACTACAGCTTATGGAAACGCCTCACATCAACTGTCATTATTACTTTATTAGATTATGTCAGATGTATGGGTATGCACCTTTTATTCGATGAAATATGACAATTTTTCTCATAGCGTTTCTTTCCTGTCTATCTTTTGCAGGAGAATGTGACGATTCACGACATAAAGCTGGTGAACACACTACAGCTTATGGAAACGCCTCACATCAACTGTCATTATTACTTTATTAGATTATGTCAGATGTATGGGTATGCACCTTTTATTCGATGAAATATGACAATTTTTCTCATAACGTTTCTTTCCTGTCTATCTCTTGTGCAGGAGAACGTGACAATTCACGACATAAAGCTGGCGAACACACTACAGCTTATGGAAACACCTCACATCAACTGTCATTATTACTTTATTAGATTATGTCAGATGTATGGGTATGCACCTTTTATTCGATGAAATATGACAATTTTTCTCATAGCGTTTCTTTCCTGTCTATCTCTTGCAGGAGAATGTGACGATTCACGACATAAAGCTGGCGAACACACTACAGCTTATGGAAACACCTCACATCAACTGTCATTATTACTTTATTAGATTATGTCAGATGTATGGGTATGCACCTTTTATTCGATGAAATATGACAATTTTTCTCATAGCGTTTCTTTCCTGTCTATCTCTTGCAGGAGAACGTGACGATTCACGACATAAAGCTGGCGAACACACTACAGCTTATGGAAACACCTCACATCAACTGTCATTATTACTTTATTAGATTATGTCAGATGTATGGGTATGCACCTTTTATTCGATGAAATATGACAATTTTTCTCATAGCGTTTCTTTCCTGTCTATCTCTTGTGCAGGAGAACGTGACGATTCACGACATAAAGCTGGTGAACACACTACAGCTTATGGAAACGCCTCACATCAACTGTCATTATTACTTTATTAGATTATGTCAGATGTATGGGTATGCACCTTTTATTCGATGAAATATGACAATTTTTCTCATAACGTTTCTTTCCTGTCTATCTCTTGCAGGAGAATGTGACGATTCACGACATAAAGCTGGCGAACACACTACAGCTTATGGAAACGCCTCACATCAACTGTCATTATTACTTTATTAGATTATGTCAGATGTATGGGTATGCACCTTTTATTCGATGAAATATGACAATTTTTCTCATAACGTTTCTTTCCTGTCTATCTCTTGCAGGAGAATGTGACGATTCACGACATAAAGCTGGCGAACACACTACAGCTTATGGAAACGCCTCACATCAACTGTCATTATTACTTTATTAGATTATGTCAGATGTATGGGTATGCACCTTTTATTCGATGAAATATGACAATTTTTCTCATAGCGTTTCTTTCCTGTCTATCTCTTGCAGGAGAATGTGACGATTCACGACATAAAGCTGGCGAACACACTACAGCTTATGGAAACGCCTCACATCAACTGTCATTATTACTTTATTAGATTATGTCAGATGTATGGGTATGCACCTTTTATTCGATGAAATATGACAATTTTTCTCATAACGTTTCTTTCCTGTCTATCTCTTGCAGGAGAATGTGACGATTCACGACATAAAGCTGGCGAACACACTACAGCTTATGGAAACGCCTCACATCAACTGTCATTATTACTTTATTAGATTATGTCAGATGTATGGGTATGCACCTTTTATTCGATGAAATATGACAATTTTTCTCATAACGTTTCTTTCCTGTCTATCTCTTGCAGGAGAATGTGACGATTCACGACATAAAGCTGGCGAACACACTACAGCTTATGGAAACGCCTCACATCAACTGTCATTATTACTTTATTAGATTATGTCAGATGTATGGGTATGCACCTTTTATTCGATGAAATATGACAATTTTTCTCATAACGTTTCTTTCCTGTCTATGTCTTGCAGGAGAATGTGACGATTCACGACATAAAGCTGGCGAACACACTACAGCTTATGGAAACGCCTCACATCAACTGTCATTATTACTTTATTAGATTATGTCAGATGTATGGGTATGCACCTTTTATTCGATGAAATATGACAATTTTTCTCATAACGTTTCTTTCCTGTCTATCTCTTGCAGGAGAATGTGACGATTCACGACATAAAGCTGGCGAACACACTACAGCTTATGGAAACGCCTCACATCAACTGTCATTATTACTTTATTAGATTATGTCAGATGTATGGGTATGCACCTTTTATTCGATGAAATATGACAATTTTTCTCATAGCGTTTCTTTCCTGTCTATCTCTTGCAGGAGAATGTGACGATTCACGACATAAAGCTGGTGAACACACTACAGCTTATGGAAACGCCTCACATCAACTGTCATTATTACTTTATTAGATTATGTCAGATGTATGGGTATGCACCTTTTATTCGATGAAATATGACAATTTTTCTCATAACGTTTCTTTCCTGTCTATCTCTTGTGCAGGAGAACGTGACAATTCACGACATAAAGCTGGCGAACACACTACAGCTTATGGAAACACCTCACATCAACTGTCATTATTACTTTATTAGATTATGTCAGATGTATGGGTATGCACCTTTTATTCGATGAAATATGACAATTTTTCTCATAGCGTTTCTTTCCTGTCTATCTCTTGCAGGAGAATGTGACGATTCACGACATAAAGCTGGCGAACACACTACATCGACTTTATTAGATTACCGTATTTTTCGGACTATAAGGTGATACTTTTTTCCAAGACTCAGACCCCTGTGCCTTATAATGTGACTGATGAAATAGTAACAAAATATAGTAAAAAAATTCTGAAATTTCTGTAAAATTTGGGGGTTGTGCCTTATACAATGGTGCACCTTATAGTCTGAAAAATTAGCCCATTAAAATTAATATGACCATTTTTTTTTTCACACAGCGTTTCTTTCCTACCAATCTTTGTGCAGGAGAACGTGACGATTCACGACATAAAAGCTGGTAAACACACTGCATCGACTTTATTAGATTATGTTAAATGTAAGGGTGTGCACCCTTTTAGCACATTAAAGATGACAAATTTAAAAAAAGAAAAAGACAAAAAAAAGACAATTTTTCTCATAGCGTTTCTTTCCTACCGATCTTTTTGCAGGAGAACGTGACGATTCACGACATAAAAGCTGGTGAACACACTACATCGACTTTATTAGATTATGTTAAATGTAAGGGTGTGCACCCTTTTAGCACATTAAAGATGACAAATTTAAAAAAAGAAAAAGACAAAAAAAAGACAATTTTTCTCATAGCGTTTCTTTCCTACCGATCTTTTTGCAGGAGAACGTGACGATTCACGACATAAAGCTGGTGAACACACTACAGCCGGAGGAGGAGCCTCACATGGTGCGCCAGTTCCAGTTCAATGGCTGGGCGGAGAAAAGCCTGACGCCCGTCTCCAAAACCATGGCCCTTGACCTGCTAGACCTGGTGATCAGCTTCCACCGCTCTTCCCTCAACCCTCGCAGCCCCATAGGTATTGCACTGATATAAAGTTGACAGGGTTCGCACAGTCTTTGAAGGTCTTTGCAAGTCTTTGAGAAATGGAGTGCCCTTTTCAAGTCTTTGAAAGTCTTTGAAAATTGGCTTTGGTTTGTGAAAATCGTGAAATGGTTTGTGAAAAAGTCATTGATGCCTAAAAAAGTCATTTTGTTGCTGTTTGCTTCCAGAATTGATAAAGAAGCAATTTAATTTAACTTATTTTTTATATAGCAGACTTCATCGATTTGTCGAGTTACTTCCCTTCTCTATATCCAGATCTTTTGGCTACACCGGTGCAAAACTTGAACGATCGTGATCGAAGCAATCGTCACCATTGCATGTCATGAGAGGACTTTGAAAATAGGATAAAGGGTCTTTGAAAAGGTTTTTGAAAGTTTGTGAATTGTAATAAGAAAAATCTGTATGAACCCTGAGTTGAGGTCGTAGTACCGATAGCCATTTGTTGGTTAGGTTAGGTACATTATAGTCACAGAGGCGTGTCTGTGAAATTCGGGTTGCTCCCACCTGGAGAGCGCGTCGCAGCCAGAGGCGCGCCACCAAATTTTTATTTTTTTTATTTTTTGCATGCGATTTTTGTGTGACTGATGAGGAAGGAAGGGAGGGGGGTAAATTTTGACCAAATGACAACTTTGTCGTTGCCACTGGGTTTAGCTTGTGCTAAGTGCATGGGCACACGGGACCTCGGTTTATCGTCTCATCCGAAATGACTCCACGTTCAGACCGTAAGGCCTAGTGCAAAGTGAGAGAAAAAATCACCTGTACCCAGGTTCAAACTCGGGTTTACTTGACACGAAGCGAACGCGCTACCACTGTGGCACTCTACACTTGTCGTACCCTGGCTAAAAGGCTCCAGGGATCATCCCAACAGTCGAAATGTTTGAACGCTATAATGGTACAAACGCGCCAGCTAGGAATGAGAACGTTACACGTGTGGCCTGTTTTTTTATTACCCCCGCCACATGGGCAGACACACTCCGACTTCGGAGGAAATTAATCAATAGTACTGATAATGATAATGATGGAGGTGGGTTTTGTGGGTTTTTTTTTTGGCTGTCCCATCTTCTGGGCCGTACAGTGGCATTGCTCCCACGCCGCTCATTCCGAATCCCAATTCGCAGCCACACCCTGGCTTGTTCAGGCTGCAGAATCCGAGACCAGCAGTCCAAGGGGAGTCCAATGTTCGGCCGTCAGGAGGCAACCAATCGAGGAGACACTGCACTGCTGCTGAGTCACTTCGGTGGAGTTCTGTGGAGCCTGTTCAGGACACCACCTACTAAGCCCCCTACTGACGACACTATTCTCTTAGTCAGTGAGTGAGGTCCTCCTCCGAGGGCGCCACCACAACCGTCCACCGACAGCCCCCCAGAACACACTGATCCCCATGACTTTGACCCGAACGCACCAAGGCATAGACTGGATTGGAAACCGAAACTCAGGTCACCATGAGAACAGGGCTTGCAAAGCCACAGAATTTGAGACATTTTTCTTTTTAATGATTGATGGAAATGAGGCGGATGACAATGATGATGATGATGCTATGGAGTTCCGTAGCGGTCTGAGACTGCATGACAGGGCTGTATTCTAAGCTTCCTTTCATAATGATATCCCGGCGTTAACCAGGCCTGAGAATTACAGACACCTGCAGTGTTGGTCTTGAAATCAGAGCAACACTCTCAGACTAGAATATACCAAATACTAAATACCAAAAAATACCATAATGCTATTTGTAATTGTGGCGATGAAGATGATGAGGATGAGGATGACAATAATGATGATGACAACCGACAATGACAATGACAATAATGCAGGCATGGTAGACCTCCGCGAATCACGGAAAATCCGCAAAAGTGAAAGTGACAAAAAAAAAAAAAAAAAAGCCGGGGTAAAAATTTGCTCGGGTGCCTAAAAATGACGTACGTTAAAACCTATGCAATCGCTTCGCGGAACCGGATGTGAATGACTGAACAAGCAACTTCCCGCCGAAGTTAGCAGTCGTGCGCGGCCTAGTTCACGCCACACGTTTCCAGATTTGTGATCCTAGTGCTTCTTTTTCTTCTTCTTCTTCTTCATCATTTTAGTTTGAGTCGACATCTTTCAAATGAAATGCAGGATCGGTTGGATATTCTTCCGCGAAACCCACTTTGCCCCCACTACCATGCCTGATAATGATAACTGACGTAATGTGATCGGTTTTTTCCTTCTCTTTCCTTGTTGAATTTGTCCGTCAGTGGTCCACTGTGAAGATGGTGCCACCCACAGCGGACTGTTTGTCTCCCTTGCCGTGCTGTGTGAGAGAATGGAGGAGGAACACGAGGTGGATTTGTACCACGTCGTCAAGCATATCAAGCGACGTCGACCACAGATACTGCAGGATTATGTGAGTATGAGAGAGAGAGAGAGAGAGAGAGAGAGAGAGAGAGAGAGAGAGAGAGAGAGAGAGAGAGAGAGAGAGAGAGAGAGAGAGAGAGAGAGAGACAGACAGACAGAGACAGAGAGAGAGAGACAGAGAAAGAGAGAGAGAGTGATGTGCAACGTATTTTTGCAAGATTATGTGAGTATACTGAGAGAGAGAGAGAAGGAGAGAGAGAGAGAGAGAGAGAGAGATGTGTAACATATTTTTTGCAAGATTATGTGAGTATACTGAGAGAGAGAGAGAAGGAGAGAGAGAGAGACAGAGAGAGAGAGAGAGAAAGAAAGAGGGAGAGAGAAAGAGAGAGAGAGTGATGTGTAACATATTTTTGCAAGATTATGTGAGTATACTGAGAGAGAGAGACAAGGAGAGAGAGAGAGAGAGAGAGACAGACAGACAGACAAAGAGAGAGATAGAAAGAAAGAAAGAGAGAGAGAGAGTGATGTGTTTTTCGGACTATAAGGCGATACTTTTTTCCAAGATTCGGACCCCTGTGCCTTATAATGTGACTGATAAAATAGTAAGAAAATATAGTAACAAAATCTGAAATTTGGGTAAAATTTGGGGGGTGCGCCGTATACAAAGGTGTGCCTTATACGGTATATATAGAGAGATAGAGAAATGTGAGAGAATGCAGGAAGAGCATGAAAGTAGATTTATACCACGTCGTCCAACATATCAAGCGACGTCGACCCCAGATATTGCAATTATGTGAGCATACAGAGAGAGAGAGAGAAGGCGGGAGAGAGAGAGAGAGAGAGAGAGAGAGAGAGAGAGAGAGAGAGAGAGAGAGAGAGAGAGAGAGAGAGAGAGAAATGTGAGAGAATGGAGGAAGAGCATGAAAGTAGATTTATACCACATCGTCAAACATATCAAGCGACGTCGACCCCAGATATTGCAGGATTATGTGAGGATACTGAGAGAGAGAGAGAGAGAGAGAGAGAGAGAGAGAGAGAGAGAGAGAGAGTGTGTGATGTGTGTATATAGAGATAGAGAAATGTGAGAGAATGGAGGAAGAGCATGAAAGTAGATTTATACCACGTCGTCAAACATATCAAGCGACGTCGACCCCAGATATTGCAGGATTATGTGAGTATGCTGAGAGAGAGAGAGAGAGAGAGAGAGAGAGAGAGAGAGAGAGAGAGAGAGAGAGAGAGAGAGAGAGAGAGAGAGAGAGAGAGAGAGAGAGAGAGAGAGAGTGTGATGTGTGTTAATAGAGATAGAGAAATGTGAGAGAATGGAGGAAGAGAATGAAAGTAGATTTATACCACATCATCCAACATATCAAGCGACGTCGACCCCAGATATTGCAGAATTATGTGAGTATGCTGAGAGAGAGAGAGACACAGAGAGAGAGAGAGAGAGAGAGAGAGAGAGAGAGAGAGAGAGAGAGAGAGAGAGAGAGTGTGATGTGTGTTAATAGAGATAGAGAAATGTGAGAGAATGGAGGAAGAGAATGAAAGTAGATTTATACTACATCATCCAACATATCAAGCGACGTCGACCCCAGATATTGCAGAATTATGTGAGTATACTGAGAGAGAGAGAGAGAGAGAGAGAGAGAGAGAGAGAGAGAGAGAGAGAGAGAGAGAGAGAGAGAGAGAGAGTGTGATGTGTGTATATAGAGATAGAGAAATGTGAGAGAATGGAGGAAGAGCATGAAAGTAGATTTATACTACATCAACATATCAAGCGACGTCGACCCCAGATATTGCAGAATTATGTGAGTATACTGAGAGAGAGAGAGACACAGAGAGAGAGAGAGAGAGAGAGAGAGAGAGAGAGAGAGAGAGAGAGAGAGAGTGTGATGTGTGTTAATAGAGATAGAGAAATGTGAGAGAATGGAGGAAGAGAATGAAAGTAGATTTATACTACATCATCCAACATATCAAGCGACGTCGACCCCAGATATTGCAGAATTATGTGAGTATACTGAGAGAGAGAGAGAGAGAGAGAGAGAGAGAGAGAGAGAGAGTGTGTGATGTGTGTATATAGAGATAGAGAAATGTGAGAGAATGGAGGAAGAGCATGAAAGTAGATTTATACCACGTCGTCAAACATATCAAGCGACGTCGACCCCAGATATTGCAGGATTATGTGAGTATGCTGAGAGAGAGAGAGACACAGAGAGAGAGAGAGAGAGAGAGAGAGAGAGAGAGAGAGAGAGAGAGAGAGAGAGAGAGTGTGATGTGTGTTAATAGAGATAGAGAAATGTGAGAGAATGGAGGAAGAGAATGAAAGTAGATTTATACCACATCATCCAACATATCAAGCGACGTCGACCCCAGATATTGCAGAATTATGTGAGTATGCTGAGAGAGAGAGAGACACAGAGAGAGAGAGAGAGAGAGAGAGAGAGAGAGAGAGAGAGAGAGAGAGAGAGTGTGATGTGTGTTAATAGAGATAGAGAAATGTGAGAGAATGGAGGAAGAGAATGAAAGTAGATTTATACTACATCATCCAACATATCAAGCGACGTCGACCCCAGATATTGCAGAATTATGTGAGGATACTGAGAGAGAGAGAGAGAGAGAGAGAGAGAGAGAGAGAGAGAGAGAGAGAGAGAGAGAGAGAGAGAGTGTGATGTGTGTATATAGAGATAGAGAAATGTGAGAGAATGGAGGAAGAGCATGAAAGTAGATTTATACTACATCAACATATCAAGCGACGTCGACCCCAGATATTGCAGAATTATGTGAGTATACTGAGAGAGAGAGAGAGAGAGAGAGAGAGAGAGAGAGAGAGAGAGAGAGTGTGTGATGTGTGTATATAGAGATAGAGAAATGTGAGAGAATGGAGGAAGAGCATGAAAGTAGATTTATACTACATCAACATATCAAGCGACGTCGACCCCAGATATTGCAGAATTATGTGAGTATGCTGAGAGAGAGAGAGACACAGAGAGAGAGAGAGAGAGAGAGAGAGAGAGAGTGTGTGATGTGTGTTAATAGAGATAGAGAAATGTGAGAATGGAGGAAGAGAATGAAAGTAGATTTATACCACGTCGTCAAACATATCAAGCGACGTCGACCCCAGATATTGCAGAATTATGTGAGGATACTGAGAGAAAGAGAGAGAGAAAGAGTGTGTGTGTGTGAGAGAGAGAGAGAGAGAGAGAGAGAGAGAGAGACTCAAACTCAAACTTGTTTTAATGTCAGACCTCCGGCCTATAACATTGAGGGTGCGCATATACACACATAATATAATAAATGAAAACAGAACAGAAGTGAATATTCTGTCATTCAATACTAACATGTTATCCAAACAAATTATTATTGTAATCCATAAGTTTATGTATCATCTGACATAACTTAATCTCTTTTTTTTTTTTAAATGCATATAATATAAACATGGCAATATCTGTAGTTATGAATGTATTTTCATTGGCAAGAAGACTTTTTAATTCAATGGGATAGTTGTTTTTGAATTGATTTTGTTTGAAAATATACTTGTCTCTTAGCTCTTTATAGGTAATGCAATGAATCAAGAAGTGCAACTCGTTTTCTATTTGATCGCAGAATGGACAAGTTTTTTAGTGTTTTAATAGTGTTTGTTATTTCTCAAATCATTTACGCCCAGTCGAAACTGAGCGAAACAAGCCTTGAACTTCTTAATTGTTAGTTGAGTAAGGAAGTGAAGAGAGAGAGAGAGAGAGAGAGAGAGGAAGAAATAGATTTATACCATTATATTGTTGGTATTTATTTGGTATATTCTAGTCACAGAGACATATCTCTGTGAAATTCAGAGCGCGTCGCCGCAAAAGCAGCGTCTACCCAATTTTAAAAATTATTTTGGGTGGGGTGGGGGGCTGGCTTGGGAAATATAGCTATGTTATATAACTTTCAAGCATTCTCAAACATATCAAGCGACATCGACCCCAGATATTGCAGGACTATTTGATCAAAGAAACCACAAACACCACTAACTGTGTATACTTTGAAAAGAATAAAATAAAAGTAAAAGATTGTGCTGGTTTACTTTTTGTCCCAATGGGGGACAGATAGTGTATGAGCATGGCACATAGAGAGAGATCTCTTTCGAATTATGGAATTCTGGTCAGTATGTATATCTGCTAACAAACACTATCTTGTGGATCAACCCCAACAGGAAGACATTTCTAATAAAAGAATGGTGTCTTCTCTGCACTAGGCCGAAAAGTCCACAATTTAAGCAAACCAGCACAAGGTGAAGAGAAAAATGAAGAACAATTTGGGTAAAATAGATAAGTTATTAAAATGCGGAAATTGCGATTTGAAAAATTTAATACATGTGGGTAGAAAGAGCCGACCACTGAGGTGATCCTCTAATTAAAGGGATGCAAGTAGTCTTGTTTTGTGGTATAATTTGTTCATATTGCAGGACTATGTGAGGATACTGAGAGAGAACATGATTCCAATTTTTTTAATGCAAGTAACCACGATTTTCAAAGTGAAAATTAAACTCGGATCAACCAGTTATGTTGTCGCCGTAACTGAATCACAGACAACAACAACAACAACAACATACAGTATTTATACGGCGCTGAATCTTGATAGAAATCAAATCAAAGCGCACAACACACACGTTAGCATTCATAACGCATTCAAACAAAAATGCAATGCAAAGCGAACACACACTTATGACATAAATGGTATACAGCAGAAACAGACCTAAAGGCAAGAGAGAGAAGAGAAAGAGAGTGGAGCCTCAATGACGGGGGAACAGGTGGGTTTTGAGGTTAGATTTGAAAGCAGGGAGAGTCGGTCGCAGACAGTGGTGAGTCTTCTTGCACTCTTTATTTGCTAATAATGTTTTTTTCTAGGCCACCCCAGGCCAGTAAGGATGTTTCTCAGGCAGTGATGTCTTAACTTTTTATGCCCCTTATAGCCTGATTCCGCCCGTGACATCCATTACTTTCTCCTACCAAGCCGTCTAAAACCGCCCCCGTACACCCACTTCGTTATGTATTTTGGAGTTAAAATTGCAATATCAAAAAATCAAAAATATCACATAACAAATATCACATTGCAGGTTAAACATTCTTCATTTTTACAGAAACCCTGAACATTTGAAGTCAATCCTTCAAGTATTTTTTAATATTTTTTTAAGCAAAGTACCCCATTTGGGGCCCAGTTTACCAACATTAATTTGGTGGTTACAGGGACTAGAGTCGTCATTTTAATTGGGGTTACAAGTGTTAAAGGGGGCAAATAACAAAATATCAACTATCTGAAAATAACATTTCAATCCTTCTTCTTCTTCTATCGCTCAGACAGTTTCCTGTCAATTATGAGCGCAGATGCGTCGTGCTGCCGTTATGCGCCTAACTAAGAAACAGTTAGGCCCAGCAAGTTATTTTTGTCGTAACTATCGTCTCGTTATGCTCATTCAGGATCAGTACCGGTTCTGCTACAAGGCATTGTGGGATTTCATCAACCTGCGGATGACGGGCGGACCGTTCACGGACACCCTGGGACAGACACGAAGCGACACCATCTACGGCGTGGCCAGCCTCAGTCTGACCTCCCATCTCGACGATTTGCATATGTATTGATGATGTCATCGCGACAGTTTGAATATGTGTTGATGATGTCATCGTGACAGTTTGAATATGCGTTGGATTTTGTTGTCGCGACAATTTGAATATGTGTTGATGATGTCATTGCGACAATTTGAACATGAGTTGATGATGTCTTGACAATTTCAATATGTGTTGATGTCATCGCGACAATTTGCATATGAGTTGATGATGTCGTCTTGACATGCATGTGTTGATGAATGGGAACGTTTGTGTACGTAGCTAGCATAATTATTATCAGTCGTTTCTCTGTTCTTTTTTTTTTGTTCTTTTTTTTTGTAGAGATCACCAAAGAACTCAATATCTATTTTTGTCTTTGTCTTGCGGTGCTACGTTTAGCCTTTTAGGCAGGATTTTTATTTTTTATTTTATATTTTCTTTCAGATATGCTTGTACAGAAGAACCTCCCTTATAAGACCAAAAAAAAAAAAATAAAAAAAAAAAAAAAAAAAAAAAAAAAAAAAAAAAATAAAAAAAAAAAAAAAAAAAAAAAAAAAAAAAAAAAAAATTTTTAAAAATTAAATAAAAAAAAAAAAAAAAAAAAAATATTAAAAAAAAAAAATATTTCCAATTATAAGACTCCCTCCCATATAAGACCTACTTCTCTGAGACATTGCCCTTCTTTGTAAGTATTAGAATGACCTCCCTTACAAGACCCCTCCCTTATAAGACCTCATTTTGGATTATTTTGGAAGGTCTTATAAGGGAGGGGTCTTATAAAGGAGGGGTCTTATAAGGAGGGGTCTTATAAGGGAGGGGTCTTATAAGGGAGTTTCCACTGTACCTGTGTGTTTAGAAAGATTGCTACTGCTTTTTAGATTTAACCCTTTCACCGCCAATGTCGCATTTTTGCACCACAATGATTTAACAATCATGTCACAGAAACTCTTGAAATCATGGTCTATTATTCAATGATATTGTGTTCCTAAATTTGAGCAGTAAGGATTGACCCTATTCTAAATGTGTCACAGAGAAATCCAACAGTATTGCAGACAAAAATCTTTTCTGTAGCCAAGTAAGTTTAATGGACATGTTTGGCTCAAAGATGGCTGGCAGTCAAAGGGTTAATGCGCCATCATCTGCATATCAAGATGTCCCCGTTACCGGTATTTGCTCATAATGTACGGGAGTTATACTTTGCACATTGAAGGCCTATTGTGTGTTTTTTGGTTTGTTATCTGGTCATTTGTTGCTGTTGTTGTTTTTTGTTCTGATCCTTTCCTTAAAATAAGTCCTAAAGTTTCCAAACAGGGTGATTTTGAGAGAGAGAGAGAGAGAGAGAGAGAGAGAGAGAGAGAGAGAGAGAGAGACTCGAATGTTTCTCGAATGTTTATTGAGGATAACTAAATAAGCACAAAATATGGCTTTTTTTTCATCAGGTCCTCATACAAAGCAAGCAAGCAAACATAAATTAAACAATAAACAACCACACAAATAAACTACAATCAAAGAGAGAGAGAGAGAGAGAGAGAGAGACAGTAATCTCTGTGTAGGCTTCATTCCATCTCACAAGGTTGATGCTCGTGTGCCTTTTATGTTCATATTAAACATCAACTACTGGCACACATTTTTTGTCCATACAATTAGTATTTAGTATATTCAAGTCACAGAGACTTATCTCTGTGAAATTCGGTCTGCTCTTCACCAGAGAGTATGTCGCTGCAAGCGCAGCGCCTACCCAATTTAACAAAAAAAATTATTTTTATTTTGGAGGGGGGGATGCAGGGTGAGGGGGGGGCAGACTTGGGAAACCTAGCTATCAATTTGGCCATACCAGGCAGCAGGATTTCTCCCCGCTCTTACCGACTTTCAACTGCCGTGGGATTTTTAACGTGCGTAAAGCGCACGGGCCAGACTAGCTTTAAGTCCCCATCCGAAGGACTCGACGTTCAGTTCGATTTTTCTTTGTCGAACGAGAAAGAAAGGGGCGAGGAGGCCGGGATTCGAACCCGGGTCACTCACGTTGCAGTCACGCGTTACATTTGGCAGGCGAACGTCTAAACCGCTCTGCCACCTTTTTCCCGTCGTTGCGATGGGTCGTTAGATAGTAATTGACACATTCCATATTCTGATGTGCCCTAGTGTATAAAGCACAGATCAAGATGAAGAAAGAAAAAAAAAACACGGGGAAAGATGTGTGTCATATGAACAAAGATATTCTAAAAGGGTAAGATGGATTACTTAAGAGCTCGGCGAACCGGGCTGATAGAGTTATCGTTAGTGGGGCCAGTACACTTTTCACAGTGGAGGCTATCCAAAAACTCAGACTGGAACTTGAACGGAGAATTCAACTGTCCTATCGACGTGCAAAATGTGTACTGTTTCAAAGGGACATAACCAGTGTTTCTGTCCTCACTACTCATATAGGGAAAAGAGACCGGATGCTTATCTTCCCCTATACAGTCTTTGATATGGATGAAACACAACATTTGGACAGTTGTGATGGTGCATGGGAAAAAAACTACATAAGTCGCTCAGAATGATTTGAGCAAAACCCCAAAATAGTCAACAACCCCCAAAATATAAATTTTTCTATTTAGGGCATATTTATGTCTGTTTTTGTGTATTCTACCAGTATCCACAACATCAAAGACAATTTTGAATGATTTCTTCGATGGTTTTCTAAATCAAGTCAATAGAAACAAAGAGGCAAAGTTGTATCTTCTATGCCCAATTTCTATAAATGATCTGTTTCGAATGCCACACTTCAAATAATTATAAAATAAAAACTGGACAAGATAACTCAATTGGGGTTTCTGTGTAATTAACAAGGAATCTTTGCGCCACCATGAAAAATTAAAATCTCAATCTATGCCAACATTCCATTGTGTCTGTTTTCCCCATGCACTGTTACATTTTCTCAGAAGTGTGTGAACGGAAGGTGAGAAGGAATTATGAGTCACCATGGGAAATCATTGTTGAAGATAACATTTTATTGTGTAGTACAGACAAACCTCTATTTTAAGACTTCCAAAATGTCCGGAAAAATCGGTCGTAAATTGGAGGGGTCGTATGACGGAGGTTTTCACTGGCATATAGAAAGAAAAAGTTCAGCACAGTTCATACTCTCTTCTTCATGCACACATACAATGACATATTAAAACTGGATTTGGGTCTTTCCAACTCCATAGGATTGTGCAATCGATGTATTACAGTTTCACTTCGCCGACTTCTGTTAATCACCTCCACTCTCGTCCAAAGTCAGTGGTTTTCTTTTTCAAAGTCAGTGGTTTTCGTGCTTTTCCTACCCTTTCCGCCATCTTTTCTACAACAAGGGAAGCGACTCCGCTTTCAGGCCCTTGACCATGGTTGTTTCCCTTTGCTCGAAGTCTATGCAGACGACAACAACGGTCGTAAAAACCAACAAAATGTAAGTCGCGTTTTAGAGGAAGTCGTTTAAGAGAGGTCGTTTACATAGTAAAATGCATCCGTGCCAACAAATCCGGTCTCAAATGAGAGGTGGTCGTTTAACAGAGGGTCGTAAAATAGGGGTTTGTCTGTATGAAAGCTTCAGCTATATGACCCATTCTTATCTTTTAAAAGGAGAGGAAAGACCCCACTGTTTCGCTTGCGACTGTTTTTATACTTTAAAACATGTGCTTACCGAGTGTGACGACCTCAGTGAAATAAGAGAAAAATATTTTACAAAGATGTCACTCGGTAAGCTTTTTAGAGATGTTCAAGTGTCTGTGATATTCGAGTTTTTAAAGGAAGTGAATTTTTTTTTATAAGATTTAGTTTTATGGTTTTTTAGAAAAGTGTTTGTGGTTTAACGTGGGAGAACTGTTCTATTTTGTGCTTTGACACAGAGTGAATAGCTCCGATATCACCATTTATGGTGGAAGGGGCTTGTCTCTTTTAACCATCTATCTATCTATCTTTTTGTTGAGACGATTTATATTTATAGTTTATCTTATTTTAGGAGAAAAAGCTGGTTTGATGGAGCCAATATTATTTTGTTGTATTATATTTAAATTGAAATAGAATCAATTTGTAACACCCTTAATATGGCTTTTTTAATTTTTTGTTTATTTTGCAGTTGGTATTGCTATGTGAAATGAGAGTTGAATGGTCCACCTCCATTTTGTATCATCTTGTTAATATGCCTGAATACTATATCATGTGCCTTAATTGTCTGCTACTTATCACATGAATCTCTGTATATTTACTTATTCTGGTTTGAAATGTAGTAGGCTATATTTTATAGTCTATTTCAGATGGTTCTGCAAACTCCGTCCAATTATTTGAACTGTGATAGAATTAGTGGGTATTTTTTTTTTTTTTTGGGGGAATATTTATATTATGAAAGAGAGAGAGAGAGAGAGAGAGAGAGAGAGAGAGACTTATATCTTAAAAAAAAACAAATTCCGTCCAATTGAGTTGCTAGATTTATAGATCTAGCAGTATTTGAAAAAAAAGGAACGCTGTTTGGATTTGCCATTTTGCTTCCAATATTGATTGATTGATTGAAGAGATAGATTTAGGGAAAATTGGGATATGCAGATTTTTGGTCTAATGTTGATTGATTGATTGATTGAAAAGAGAAACTTTTGGAGTTAAGTTTGTGTGATGCTTATGAAAATGTCCAAGTCACTGTGATAAATATTATATTGCAAAGATTGAAATTAAACATTGGCATCTTGTCAAGTTAATTCGCTTTCTGATTGCCGCATGCAGGTTTTAATTCTTATGCTGTGATAGCTTACGTACCGAGCTTTAGATTGTCGATGATGCTAGAATGATAATGTGGTGATTAATTTAAAGTTAGCTTTATAGCTAATCTTGATGATTTTTTGGTTTGTTTGTTTGTTTTTGGCCCTTTGCAAAGAAGGTTCTCTTTTCTTCAATGATTTGCACATGCAAACAGAAATGAATGCAAACATCCTCAGTAAATATGAACAGCTTATTAACAATCCAATTACACCATAGCATTGGAACAAAACAAAATAGGTGCATACAACTTCATCTTTTTCATATACAAAACATAATACATGTACCTACAAATCAAAGCCTACAAGAATACATTACCTGCTAATACGGGTTTCTTTTCCAATTATATACCCACTCACCCAGGTGCAGTATTTACATATGCATACAACTTCATCTTTTTCATATACAAAACATAATACCTACAAATCAAATCAAAGCCTACAAATCAAAGCCTACAAGAATACATTACCTGCTAATACGGGTTTCTTTTCCAATTATATACCCACTCACCCAGGTGCAGTATTTACATATGCATACAACTTCATCTTTTTCATATACAAACATAATACCTACAAATCAAATCAAAGCCTACAAATCAAAGCCTACAAGAATACATTACCTGCTAATACGGGTTTCTTTTCCAATTATATACCCACTCACCCATTGTCCATCCCCTCTCCATCGTTCTCACTCTCTCTATTCATACAAGTAATTATTTTCGCTGTCAGATGAACAGAACAGGTTGTGACATAATAATATGTTCATTATTGTTATGCAATTACTTGTCTTAGAATAAATACGTTTACAGATTTGACATTAAATAGTTTTTTTAAAAGCAGTCAAACGAGCACTGAAATGATTTTTTTTCTTAATCTTGATGATTTTGATCATACAGTTGAACCTCCATTATAAGACTCCCTCCAATTTAAGACCTACTTCTCTGAGACATTGCCCTTCTTTGTAAGTACAGTGGAACCTCCCTATAAAGACCTTCAAGAATCATCCAAAATGAGGTCTTATAAGGGAGGGGTCTTATAAGGGAGGTAATTTTAATACTTACAAAGAAAGGGCAATGTCTCAGAGAAGTAGGTCTTATGTGGGAGGGAGTCTTATAATGGGAGGTCTTATAAGGGAGGTTCCACTGTATTAACATTATCCCCCTTATACAACTCCCTCCCATTTAAGACCTCATTTTGGATTATTTTTGAAGGTCTTATAAGGGAGGTTCCACTGTATAAATTATGGTTATTGTTTTGTTTGAGCTTCAGATAGTAATGATGATTAATTATGAGCTTTTGATAGTCAGCTAAGTTAAAACCACATAAGCAATGATTACTTTAGATAGTCCATTGACATATTATATTATTGAACTTATTACGAAAACTAATAACTTGTATGCAAAAAAAAAAAAGGCTGCTGAAATATAAAAAGCAAAGCCTCTTTTTTTTATATTTCTGCAATCATTGTTTGATACAAGTTAGTAGTTTTCGTAATAAATCCAATAATACGTCAATGGACTATTTAAAGATAATCCGTTTTGACTCCAAGCCATCGTTATATCATGCTTTAGATAATGTGAACTTCAAAACAGAGCATTTGTTTTGATGAAAAATATCAATAAATTTGTTATTTATAATGATGCCTTCGTCGTTTTGTTGTTGTGGTTTTTCCTGTGAAAGAATGGGGACTTTGACACATTTTATTCACTGAATGTTGAAGGTGCAGAGGATTTTGACGATGATAATGATAATGAGGTAATAAGCTCAAAACAGTGTCTTTGACAGCACTACACTACAGCCAGCAACACCCCACACTGGAGGGGGAAAAAACGCTTTCCGAAGGCTTGTTTGACAAAAAGGCATTCTCTTCTACATCATAGCTTTTCTGATGATAATCAGCTGTACATTTCTGCCCACCTGAGTCAGTTAGATCAAATGATTTCTTCTTCTAAATTGTGCATTTTTGCTGTTAAAACATGGATGTCCTATAACAAACTGCAACTAAATGCTGAAAAAAGAGATGATTCTTGTTGCCTCTAACCACACAATTAAAAATCAGGTTCTCCCAGGTTCTGTCGACATTGATGGCACTGAGATCAAGCTATCAATATCTGTCCGAAATCTAGGTGTTACTTTGGACCAAACCGTGTGTGTGTGTTGTGTATGTGCGTTGTGTATGTGTGTGAGCAAACATGTATGCTTGTGTGTGTTTTGGTTTTGTGGGTTATGTGTGCACGCATGTGTATGTGTGTGTGTGTGTATGCATGCGTGTGTGTCTGTCTGTCTGCGTGCGTACGTTGTGTGTGAGTGTATTTGTATGTGTATCCTCTCAGACGTTTTGTGTATGTGTGTTGGTGTATGTGGTCAGTCCGTGCAACTCAGTTGCTATGGCTTTGTGTGTGTGTGTGTGTGTGTGTGCGCGCGTGCGTGCGCAAGAGAGAGAGAGAGAGTTGCTTTGTATTTTTGTTATCTACTTGTTCATGAATAATTGATTGTAAAGCGCTTTGGGCTCATTTGAGGTAAAGCGCTATATAAATGTACTATTATTATTATTATTATTATTATATACATACACACACGCGCGCAAACATACGCACACACACACACACACATACCCACACATGCACGCGCGCACAAGCACACACACTCATACATACATACATACACACACACGCGCGCGCACACACACACACATAGCATTAGCACGCGTGGGACACACACACACACACACACATACATACACATACGCGCGCTCATAAGTACACATACACGCGCACTCATGCGCACGCACACGCACGCACACACACACACACACAGGCGTATGTGCGAGACGCGAGAACAAACATCTCCAAACCAATCACTCAGCAAAAAGTCACAGTCACCAATTTGTCCCACACCATAACAGTCATTGACAGGTATGCAGATAATAAGTATTATCAGGGAGAGAGAGAGGGGGGGGGGGGGGGGGGGGGGGCAAAGAGAGAGGGGAAAGAGACAGAGAAACAAAACACCACAATCATAGAAAAAAGAAACACGGTGGCGGGCAAAGAAAACGAAACTGCTGAGGCAGAGAGAGAGACATAGACAGAGAGATACAGAGACAGAGACAGAGACCAGAGAAAAAAACCCCACAATCATAGAAAAAAGAAACACGGTGGCGGGCAAAGAAAACGAAACTGCTGAGGCAGAGAGAGAGCGAGAGAGAGAGAGAGAGAGAGATAGACAGAGAGATACAGAGACAGAGAGAGAGAGACAGAGAAAAAAACCCACAATCATAGAAAAAAGAAACACGGTGGCGGGCAAAGAAAACGAAACTGCTGAGGCAGAGAGAGAGAGAGAGGGAGGGAGAGAGAGAGAGAGAGAGAGAGCGATAGAGATACAGAGACAGAGACACAGAGAGAGAGCAGGAGAGAGAAAGGGAGAGAGAAAGAGAGAGAGAGAGAGAGACAGACAGAGAGAGAGAGCAGAGACACAGAGAGACAGAGACAGAGACACAGAGAGAGAGATACTGTGAGATACAGTCATAGTATATTAATAGCCGAGTAAACGTGTGTCCTGATAGCTTTTTTGACACACTCCATTGTTTCATTTCAGCCTCGGCGACGACATCACATCACAAGAAGGTCAGCCCAACTAAAAAAAAAAGATCACTTTTCACGACTCCGCGCGCTAGAGATAAACAAGCGCAATCACTCTTGCAAGCAGGCTTCGATAAAACGGCCAAGAAAGACCTCCAACCAGAACATGTCTGCTAATGCGTGCCAAGTCGGTCGTCTCCGAGGCGGCAGATGCTATTCTGGCGGGCTGGGCTAGAATTTGTTTATAGTGACCAATGCACGCGCACACACTTATAATTAAGAATCTATGTATATATTGTACATAATAATTATGTTCCTCTCCCACTCTCCACCCTCTTCCCTGTCTTTGTAACTTGTTTGTTTCTTTGTTTCTTTCCCCCTCTTTTCCCCTTTCTTTATTGCTTACCATTTTGGAATCTTTAGTTCCTTCGTTTGTTTGGTGTCTTTTTTACGGATGGCTTAATGAAAAAAGTATTTAATTTGCTTTATGTTCCATGGGGCAATGTTCCATCTGGACATAAAATTTTGGGTAAAGGTCAAGATGTGCCACCCCCCCCTACCTATCTCGGTTAATTGTATTTTTCCGTTTTTGCCTTTCTTACCATACATAAAGCTGTATTTTAGGAACATTTTTAGCTAATAACCTTTTTGGAATACTAACCCTAACCCTAACCCTAGCCCTAACCCTAACCCTACCCCCCACCGTATACCTAAGACGGAAAAACGCAACGAACCACAACTGTGACAAATCGCGGTGTACTGCAGTACATAGTGGGGGTTAGGGTTAGGTTTAGGGTTAGGGTTAGGGTTAGGGTTAGTATTCCAAAAAGGTAATTAGCTAAAAATGTTCCTAAAATACAGATTTATGTATGGTAAGAAAGGCAAAAACGTAAAAATACAATTAACCGAGAAATGCATGGGGGGTGGCACATCTTTACCTTTACATGCACCCACGCACGCACGTGTGTGTGTGTGTGTGTGTGTGTGTGTGTGTGTGTGTGTGTGTGTGTGTGTGTGTGTGAGACAGAGAGAGAGAGAGAGAGAGAGAGAGAGAGAGAGAGAGAGAGAGAGAGAGAGAGAGAGAGAGAGAGAGAGGAAGTTCAACTACCATCTCATTCGCTGCCCCCTCCATCCCCCCTCTCTCTCCATCCTTATCCCCCTCTATGCCTCTTCCCCCCTCCTCCCTCCCTTTTCTTCTCATTTCTGCATGTAAATAATATGTATATTATATTATTTAGCTTTCTTGTTTGATTTACTTTATTTTTCCCCAGGGCTGGGTAGAAAACAAAGCATGTAACTTGCTTATCTATGTTCCCTAGTTAAATACAATTTTCCGTTTTCGTTTTTCGTTTTCGTTTTCGTCTCTCTCCTCTCTCTCTCTCTCTCTCTCTCTCTCTCTCTCTCTCTCAGTCTCTCTCTCTCTCTCTCCTCTCTCTCTCTCTCTCTCTCTCTCTCTCTCTCTCTCTCTCACATGTGCGCCAGCACAATTACTACAATGTCAGTAAAAAAGAGTTCGGCCTTTTTTGAAAAACGCTCATATGGGATTTATTGTGTTTTAGATTAAACAAACTAACGATACAAATTAACTACAACAGAGCTCAAAGATAAAAGCAACGCACATCAAAATAATTTGAAAATATATATGATAAAGGTCTTGGTATAAGTTTTTCTTGGTTAAAATACTTTCCTATAGAATCAATGTTTTTTAAAAATTGGGCACAGAATGGGTGGGGTGATGGGCCGAAGGAAAACAAAACTGCTAAGCACTTTGGCATAATTATAAGATAATAACATTCACATAAGCATTGATAAGGGAACAAGAAAATCGCACCAAGAGCATTCAAGCTTAGCTAGAGAGATTAATGACATGCTATATAAAAAAAAAGTGCTCACATGAAAAACGAAATCTACACAAAATACATAATCGTATAAAATCAAAATATCAGATCTTCAAAAACGTAACTTGTTTTAAAACAAAAACAAAAGAAACATGGCTTAATTTAACAACCATAGCTATGCTAACTTACTGCACATTCATTTTCATTTTGTTCCTCCATCTAGGATTTTTTTTGCATGGTTTCAATTAAGACCGTTTTAAATCCCAATGAAAAAGCAGGAATTCAAACGTTAAATCATCTGTGTGGGGTACACATCCTTATAACTATTTTGGTCCTGTGCAAGGTTGTCGTTTTCCCCACGGTTATATGCCTTCAAAACAATTCATCAAAATGACCAAAGTCCCAGCATTAAATTAAAAAAACACGCCACAATCCACAAGCTCTAAGCCACACAAAAGAACGCATAATAATAGTAATAATAATTAAAAATAAAATAAAAAAAAATTCATTTGCATAGCGCAAAATCCATTGCAAATGCCCTTTGTACACAGCGAAATTATTTTATGATAATGATTCTAAGAAATATATAGAGAATGTTTGCACTAACATTTATAAGGGATGTTTTGCGCTTTAGATTAAACAAAACAATTAATAAAAATAATGTACACCAAAATGATTTGAAAATATATATTGTAAAGGTCTTGCTATAATTATTTTCTTGGTTAAAAGAATTTTGCTACAGTATCAATTTTTATTAACAATTGGGCAGAAGATCGAAAAAAAAAGTTCTGCTATTCACATAGACATAATTAGAAGCTTATAGCTTTAACATAAGCATAGATAAGGGACAAGAAAATTGCTTCAAGATCATTCAAACTTGGCCAAGAGATATCAATGCCACGTTATATAATTTAAAAAAAAAGATTGTTTACATGAAAACCGACACGAAACAAGGCAGTGCCCTTAACATCATTCCTACACACAAAAATAATAAAGGTTAAAGCAACACTATCCTACACAAAATACATAAACGTATGCAATCAAAATATCAGATCTTCCAAAACGTTACTGTTCACGACCTTTCAGTCTCAAAGTCTGTTTTTTCCACTTTCATGACAATAACCATAGGCTGATCCTAACCCTATCTCTGTTATGGGATTGGTAGAATGTTGCCTCTCAGTGAAAATGTACAATGTGAAAATTTGACTGGGATGTCTGAAGCACAACTTGACCAAGAAGTGTACACTTGTTAAGTTTTCTCACGGCTGATAATCTATAATCATGCTGGCTGTGTTGTTTTCAATTACTTTCAGGCTGTCATTAACAGAGGAATAAAAGATCGCGTCAGTTGTAAGGTTCCTCAAAATCGCAATTTATAGAACAAAATAGGTGTGAAGCATTTCATAATTTTAATAGTACCTTTTCACAGAGCAATTAAGGATGGTACTTAACGTTGGACAAATTCACTAATAATAAATAATGAATGGTGCACACCTATTTTTATATTTCTAATTGATTACATACAGTCATCATTCCCACATACAAAATTAATGTGGAACGCAAGTAAAGTTATGTACATGTATATAATACCTTCTTTACTCTTTCAAGTCATGGTTTTTAGGAAAACCCAAATGATTTTAATTTCATTTCAAATTAAGGCATATTGCAAAATGAGGTCATTCCAGGCCTTGTATGTCACGTGCAAGTTCTTTAGAGGGACTGTTGCGCATGCCATTATCTCCGAAAGTATTAAAATATCACTTTGAAATGTTATCATTTATGAAATTTAGCATTTGCGCAAGGTTTCAGCCTCCTAGTCTGAATTAAAAAAATGTAAGTGTGTATTATTCAGTGTATAAAGAACGCTTACATTTTTATTTCAATATCGATTTGTATGTTAATTTATCAAGTAGCACATTAACAAACAAATGTGAGTACTTATCTTAAGATACTTTTTTAATTTGCGAGTATTTTGTATATGCTCTGTGGTCCAAGACTTAAAATAAATGTAAACAAAATTGATTGAACATTTTGAGCTTTTCCCATGTCACTGAGTCATACATTTCCGACTTAAAACCCCGACAACTCAAAATTGTGTTAGCTTTTAGTCTAAAGGCAAACATTAGACATATTTTACCTGCCACATTTGAAAGCTTTTGAATGCATAGGTTTTGTTTTTTGTGTTTCAAAGATGGCAAATCATGTGATCTGCCCGCCAGATTGCGAAATGAGACTACATTGGCTCAACATTGTGTGGAGCAAAGTACTGACGACCTTGATCTTTGACCTTGTTTCTTTCTTTGAGCGGTGGCCGCAGTCTGGAAGCTGTTGGTCGAGGGGTTGCTGTGGCAGACATTTTGAGGGGGATCAGTAAAGTGAACGTGAGAGTAGAGTGGTGGTCATAGGCAACAAACCATTGGCCATGCGCCTTATAGCCAACCATCTAAGGCAATGATGGGGATTGTGCAAGGAACGAGGCTGGGGAAGGCGATGAAACGAGAACAGAGATGGAGGAGACAAGAATGGTACTGAACAAAGAACTGTGGGCAGGGGAACTGGGGGAAGGAACTTCCTGCCACTCGGCGGCATCCATGATATGCATAATTATATCCCTCTTACTGTGCAGTTCCTGACTTTGCCAAGGTCAAGTCGTGGCCGGTGGACGAGAAGAACGGCTGGATCCACCTGTGGTACCACGCTGAAGGGGAACAACCCACGTGGACACTGCCAGAAGTCACAGAGATCACTGATGGTACGTGTGTCTACAGAGGACGCACGGAATACACCATCAATACTCACATAGAGGTGGGCGAAATGATAAATTAGCTTGCAATGTATGTCTTCTTATTATTATTCTTTTCGAACGTCTCAGACAAACACCCCAGCATCAGGAATGATTGCAGCTGAACGTTGCAGGTCTCCAAGGCTGCGGTAGACCTTCTGAATGAATGGGACGTGGGTCTGGCAGATGGTGTCTTTCAGCTGATTGAAAAGTGGACAGGACTATAGGAGGTGTTCGCTTGTTTGTTTCTCAGTGGCACACAGGCTAAAATCTTACCATGGTATTGGAACCATGGTGAAGAGAAGCTGAACAAGCTTTCTGCCCATTGAGCTTTCGTCAGGCTGACTTAAGGGCTTGCTACATTTCATACGATTCGCTGTCAAAACAAACACACACACACAAAAAACACAAAAACAGACAAACAAGTTGCTTCTTTCATTTGCCAACGTTTCGGCTCTTGCCTTCAACCAGGGCTATTTTATTCGCACTGAAATCAAAATGCAAAACAAACTCCAACCAGAAAAAAATAGAATACAGTTCACGGATATATGTAAACTACATATAATATATATATATATATATATATAATATATATATAGTGTGTGTGTGTGGTGTGTGTGTACGTGTGTGTGTGTGTGTGTGTGTGTGTGTGTGTGTGTGTGTGTGTGTGTGTGTGTGTGTGTGTGTGTGTGTACGTGTGTGTGTGTGTGTGTGTGTGTGTGTGTGTGTGTGTGTGTGTGTGTGTGTATGTATGGTGTGTGTGTGTGTGTGTGTGTGTGTGTGTGTGTGTGTGAGAGAGAGAGAGAGAGAGAGAGAGAATGTGTGTGTGTGTGTGTGTGTGTGTGTGTGTGTGAGTGTGTGAGTGTGCGTGTTGTTAATTGAACATTTGCACACACGTTGCTTAAAGAGCCCCTGATATGAAAAAACAATTATTTCAAACGTGCTTAGAGGTCACCAAGAAAATGTATTCTACACAAAGCACACCACGCAGTTTCTCTTGGGTACCCACACAAATCAAGCATCGAAGGTGGTCGATTTTACTTAAGCAAAGTGGGGGGTGGGGTTTTACAAGGTGTTTCACCTTTTGCACACTTTTTCCTTCCAAACAGGAGATGGGTTTGTACTGAAATATGGGCTAATACTCAGTATTTTACTGCAATCAACACTTTCCCATTCAGTGAGGCGAAAATTCAGAAAATAAACGAAAGAAAGAAGGCTTGAGGGCGTATTCTGTCTTATTGTGGTATTCATATATTTTCCCTATCGTAAAATGATAAGTCGTGATTCTTCAGTTGTATACAAATATCTTGTTACATAAGCATATTACTGGAATGGGAGTATGCTGTCTATCAACTAAAACAATATTCTGTTCTGGAATTGCAGCATCGTGTTTAGGTCTTTTCTTGTGTTGAGGCCCTTGAACAGAGTACCCACGTTGCATTGCCACCATATTTCTTTCTGCAGAAGTTTGTCAGGGTTTTGGATAGTTTCGACAGGGAAGATTTCCAAGAAATTGTAGGCACTGTCTGTTGGGTGTTTTTTGTTTGTCACATGTAGTGACAATTTACACTTGGTTATCTTTTGCAACTTTATGTCCGACTTATGATTGGCCCAACCTTTTTTCAGATGTCTTGTGGATCCGATGTATAGGTCCTCAGGATGTTCTTTGCATTTGATGACGTAGACGACGTTTGGTGTGGTGCACGTGAGGGACTGTCGGATGTTCCATTTCCGTCCATCCAATGGTGATATGAATGATGTTGTCTCCCTTGCGTGTGCACATGTGTCACATCGTTTGGCTGAGCAGCAGTAGAACCCTGGTTTTGATTTGGGGCCATGGATGGGGAAGGGGTTTGGAACAGAGGTCTTGTAAATTTCCCCTATGTTCTTTCTGCGTCTTTCTGCTGAAATTATCATTCCTTTCGGGAAGATGTCTTCGTTTTGTTTCACTGAGTAGAGGAGGTGTAGGTTTTGTTTTATTATTGTTGATTTTGGTGGGATCCTTGGTTCATAC
This sequence comes from Phymorhynchus buccinoides, assembly GCA_017654935.2. NCBI lineage: Eukaryota > Metazoa > Mollusca > Gastropoda > Neogastropoda > Raphitomidae > Phymorhynchus > Phymorhynchus buccinoides. Next base: position 37,089,117 of record CM065705.1, on the reverse strand, counting down.
GTTGTGACCCATGCTACCTTTTTGTCTTTCTTTCTTTCTGCAAAATTTGCTTTCTGTTCTTTCTGGCTCCCCTCTCCAGTTCTTTTTTCGCTTTGTCGTTGTTCCAGCCTGAGAGTGTAAAGTAGTATGTGTACTCTTTGATTCTTTGTTGAAGAGTGTCCTCATCACTACAGAGCATGCGCAGTCGCGTGCCAACTGATGAGATTAGTCCTTTGAATACAGATGGGGGATGGCAGCTGCTGGGTGGGAGATAGCTGTGGTTGTGTTTGCTGTACACATCTGTAATTATTTTCCCGTCTTTGATTTGTAACCTGATATCCAGGTATTCAGCACTCTTTCCATGGGTATTTGGGGGGTGCAGGTTTTGTAGGTGTTGAGCAAATTTCTCAATATCCTTTTCATGTGGAAGTATAGCTATACCGTCATCTCGAAAGCGGCTCCAATCTAGCTCCGTTGGTAGCTTGGTGGGGTCCAGAGAGGAAAGAAGAAGCACTGGTGCGCTTTCCACTAGGTTTTTATCAAGCTCCCCCATAAAAATATCGACATAGTCACACGCATGGCTTGGGCCCATAGCAGTACTCCTGATTGGCTTTGCGTAGATTGTATTTCCCTGAAGGTCTTTGTGTTGTGTATAATTATTGTTCAGAGCAATGTCTAAACCTTCGAGGATACATTTTTCAGGTAGATCAACGGGGCTTGGGTGTTCCCTGAGCTTTGTTTTTGTAGCTGGGATTCC
>CM065705.1:37075881-37085881 GCA_017654935.2 Phymorhynchus buccinoides | reverse complement strand
GCAGTGATCTACAGAGGATCGAACAGTGATGGGACAAACTGTCCTGAGACAAGAGAAATCAATAGGACAATGTCCTGGCTCTTGCAGAAATCAATAAGACAAAGCGTGTCAGTGTTAAAAATTGCATCATGTCAGATATTTGTCCTGACAGGGGGGAACACAATAGAACATTTTCAATTTTAATAGGTCAATGGCCTATGAACGGAGTCTCGGGACATCACTGATAGTTACCTTAACCTTAAGCGGACCAGCGTTTTCATGAAATGGCAGGGCTTTACAGGGTTTAGCAGGGCTTGTTTTAGTGCAGACAGCTGAGTGCTGCTCATAAACAGTTTGTCAGTTTGTTAGAAATAGTTTCCTAATATTTATGAGTAGTGACTGCCTACTTGTCATGCAGAATATCAACGATGACAGGGCCAGTCATATTCTAAAAAGTGAAGAAAGTCAATTCTGGTTCTTGAAGTTCTGCTGCGGAACAAATTGTTAATCTGTATCAGCATACACCTACATCATTCTGATATAATGGCTTGATGAGGATACCATAATGATTTACCCAAGTTTCGTCTTTTATAATCACATCACAGGAGGATTTGGAGTCATCTGACCTATTAATTTGGAGACAAAATAGTTAACATTTTACCACCGCTTTGTCTTGTCTCCACCTCAGAACTAGGACATCTATCTTGTGGCTCATTCATCATAGCAAAGATGTGTTGCAGAGTTCTGGTAATTTACCGGAAAATATAGTACATCTTTGACTTAGTTCTTAAACAAAACTAAATGGAAGTTCTGCTTCCAATCCTTTCACCTAAAGAAAATATTTTCTCCTTTGCCTGTCAACAATCACTTTCTCTAGCTAGTATCTTCAAAGCCAGTGTTCCTAGTTTCAAAACGCTCAATCCATTTAAAGACTATGCAGCAGGACATGCAAGGTTGCCCATAAACAGAATCCAAATCGGCATTAATGTTTGCCAACTCGTCTTCAAGTTTCCATCTGGTAAAGATGTAGAAAGGAATTCACTATTTTGCCAGATCCTTGTTTTACAGGCTGAGCTGTAGACATGGTTTTATTGATGAAGCTCGGAAAATGACGCGACTGATGACGTCATCGTCAAACTGTGCATGTAGAAAGCACAATGCCTGAAGTGTATTATGGTATAAATTTGATGTCTGTGTGGACAAACGCAAGCGTATGGCACCCTCTTAGGACATTATTCATTGATGCGATCAGCCTTCTTTGGTTCCCTTTGCGGTAGTGCCTTCTGGCTTTTTACCCAGCGCTTTGTGCATATCTCACCAGGTTATATCCGAGAATGGAGCTGACGCCCAGCATTTCCAGATACTGTATGATCAGTTCGCCACGGCGGGACCAGACTTCAGCCGCACGTGGAACAAGTTCTGGTCCTTTGCCAAGCACCGCTTCTCACTCACTTGGGATCATCTGCCACAACCCAACGCTCACATTGGCCTGCTCAACTTGACAACTTACATTGAAGCGTTTGGATTTCGCATGCCTTTCATGACCTCAAACATAACAACGCGAATGGTATTGTAGATTATACCCTCCCTCCTTCCACATGGGGATACCGGGGGTGGGTGGGTGGGGGCTGTCTTTCGTACAAATAGTTTCCCCACCTTCTGTCTATAATCTATCGTGTTCTCTGACTCTGCCTATTCCTCTTCTTACTGTCATATAATCTAATGTTTTTGCTGCATTAGTGGTCTATTCTGCTGCTTTTAAAATATTCGAAATAATATTTTGCCTTTGAACTCCCCCCAAATCGGAATGTGTCGGCTGATTGCAGTGGGGAGACCAGCGAAGACTGAAAACTGGACATATACGAACCTCACCCATTATGGTCATAATGTCTTCTTGCTCAGGTTATAAATTTACTGGACAGCCTTTACTAAACCGTAAAAACTTATTCCATGTAACTATCTTGATTGTTGAAAAAAAGGGACTTTCCTGGTATTGCAGTACCTCCAGGGTCGTCCCACCATCTTTGTAGTTATTAATGTCCCATTTGTGCTTGTTCCAGGACATTAAACGAACTTTCATCAGCCTTTGCAGGCTGATCACGCAGACTGAGGAGACCTTAACAGGTTCAAACAGCTGTCTTTGCATAGGTTCTGTCCCTTCCCTATTGGGAAGAAAACCAAATCAGCACTAGTTATTTCTGTTGTGGGTTTTTTCTTCTTTTAGAACACAAAACAAATAATAAAGTTGATGACTACTGAGTTTGTTACGGAGGTTCACAAATGCAGACATTGGACACAAAATGTTTTATCAAAGCATAAAATGCTATGTAAAAAAAAGAAAAGAAATGAAAACCAAACAAAGGTATTTGTTCTGAACAAGAAAACCAAGTCATTTCTTCATGAATTCAGGTCATGTGCATATATTATAATTATCTTTTGTATGGGTCAACTTACAATTTATTGGAAAAAAACCCCCCCCCCCCCCCCCCCCCCCCCCCCCCCCCCCCCCACACACACACACACACACTTAAGAGAAATACTGAGAAAGAGAGAGAAAGGACTGAAAAAACTTTATTACATAAGGATTGAGATTTTAGGCTAAGCCTATTCTTTCAGTCTGTTCTTGGGACAAAAACTAGCCTAAGCGCATGTACACACTACACGCGGAATCCCCATGCGTAATCCGTAAATAAGTAAAAGAAAGAAGGAAAAAAAAATATACGGACGCATTTCTGCGCAGAAAACGCGTCAGTATATAATTTCCTTCTTTCTTGTACTTATTTACGGATTTACTCTTGATGTTTCCGCGTCTAGTGTGTACGTGTGCCAATATAAAACTACTAGATAAACCCGTGCTCCGCACGGCAGCATGAAGCATCTGCGTTCATAATAGATAGGAACCTGTCCGAGCGATGAAGCACCTCCCCGTGTTACCCCCCCCCCCCCCCCCCTCCGCCCACCCCCAGCTTTCCCCCTCCCTGGGCTACTTCTTGCTTGTGTGTGTGTGTTGTTTGGGTTCGACTCAAGACTCAAGAATACTTGATTATCTCATAAACATGAGAAATTAGTGTGTGGCACGACATAAGCACATACATTAAGAACATAATAATTAAACATACCAACACATAAAACTTTATAGGACATGTGAAAAGAGAACAAGCACGCACGCGGTGGGTGCCGCGACATACGGTTAATTGTGGAAGGCCAACACTCTGTTGACCTACTGCAAATTTTACTTGTAAAGTTAGGCTGTCGATCTTTGAGCCAGTTATTAGTGTTTCTGTTTTTGTTTTTAATAACAATTTCAATATGTTGAAGGCTCAAAGATCGGCAGCCTAACTTTACATGCAAAGGTTGAAGTAGGTCTACAGAGAGTTGGTCTTCTACAATTAACCGTATGTGGGACCACGGGCCGTGGGACGTCACGGCTATTCCATGAATGGAACACGGTGGCTGTTCTATTTACCTCCCACTGGAATGTAAATTTCATGTAAACGCCACCCTTAACGATGATTGATTGGGGGGGGGGGGGGGGGGGACCTCACCGGGCGGAATCTGTTAAGGACCCCAACAGCCATCCACACCCCAAATCCCAAGTCGCTGGCTCGAGTGGTTTGGGAGGAGATAGATATAGAAGGGTGGCTAACTAGGCAATTCCAAAAAATATGCTCACTCGAAACACCATGTATGAAGTGTCCTGGATTACCGTTTTGGTACTGAAACTTTTTCAAACTTTGTTATTAAAACATTGTTATGTCTTTCTTTCTTTGTATAAGATTAAGACTATTGGGTGTGGGAATAGGCTGCTACTTTGTGGGCATAAAATGTCATTCACCAATCATAAAAGAATATGTTTCTGTTGATATTGTTTTTACGGCTTTTTTTTTTATAGCAGGCCTGAATCTTTATGTCTAATTGCATAGAAACTAGTCGATCTATTTATTTTCTGTCATTTTTCTTTTCATATGAATTAAATGGATTAGAGCTTATAATCGAAGGACAGTTTTGTAACTCAGAGTGAGAGAAAATAATATGCTTTTTTTAATGTTTTGCTTCTTTCTTTGTTTTTAAAGGTTGGCCCTGCCGTAACTTATGTGATGGTGGATACATTGTTCGGCACAATGGTACTTACTTTCAGCCTCACTCCAGTTGCACCCCTTGTCCAGAAGGTGGTGCAGCAGTTTTACATGTCCAGGTCCATGCCAGCTCCAGTTGCAAAATCAGTGTACATAATCGGATCGGCTAGGCAGGTAAGAGGAGCAAAAGAGACGTGTGTTAGTACGCATATTGTCGCCCGACGGATATTGTCGCCCGACACATATTATTGTCACCCGGCGTGATTCGGGCAACAATATGCGTTGATCTCGGTACGCATATTGTCGCACACGTTTAACACTGACAGATATGCCAGAAAACAGACATTATATTAGTGGAGTTCTGGAATGCTGACTTAGGTCAATCATTAGAAGCACTGGCTTTTTTTTATACTGTTCAGTGTGCTTATTTCTCAAATAATTGTATACCGTGTCCAGAAGTCCTTGGTTGTGAACGGTAATGATCATTATGAAAATTCATGCAACTGGCCGCTGGTCAATTAAAAGAAAGTGTTGTCATTTTGCTAATCGTTTATGGGGAATTGTCTTGCAGGCAATTGCCCGCGGGGAAATGTGGAAATTATTACCCCAGAGAGCCCCAGTATATTCTAATAAGACTAAAAGTTATACAGATTTTGTTTTAAATTGTTAAATGAAGTCAGCTGTTTCTAGTAGTGAAAGGTATTGCTTATTTTGCTAAAATGACCATTGGTTAATGTGACTTACCGTTAGTCATTACTGTTGAATTATGTGTAGATTTATCCAGAAAGCTTTAAATTGTCCAGTGGCTGTTTTCGTCAGTCTAAATGACCATTGGACACCTCTAACTAAATCGAACCAATATTCGCTCAGGAAGTTCCTTCCGGCTACGTGCCAATGTGTTTGAGTGTCTGTGTGTCTATATGTCTTTGTGTCCACGTGTTCTTGTGCCCGTAATGGCGTGTCTATGTTTCCGAGTGGCTATGTGTCCACGTGCCTATGTGTCAACGCATCTATTCAAATTCAAATTCAAAATCACTTTAATATCTCCCAAGGAGAAATTTCGTCCAGGTGCTGTACAGCAGACACATTGACATTCAGCATGCATAAATATAAGCACATTTGTGGATGACAAGTCACATGAATATTACGAAGATGAATAAGTATTACAAAATGCATAAGGACATTGACAGTTGGCATGCATGAGTATAAAGTACATATTGTAGGACTACAACATAGTGATTCAGGTAGAATCTTTCAACACGAGCACACATTCAAAACGATCATGAGTTTAAGAGGTGGATGGATCTGGGGATGAAAGATTTCTGTTAACTTTAAAAGTCTTGTAGCGGCGTCCCGAAGTCAACAGTCTCTCTCTCTCTCTCTCTCTCTCTCTCTCTCTCTCTCTCTCTCTCTCTCTCTCTCTCTCTCTCTCTCTCTCTCTCTCTCTCTCTGTACAAAACATGAGAGGTGTCATTCGCAATCTTCCTGGCTTTTCGCTTGGTTCGCCTTTCATATAGCTCATTCAAACCTGTCTCTCTCTTTCTGACAACTTTACATTCACCACATCATCCAACACTCGCTTGTTCTTCAAACATAGACTTCCAAACCAACTTGCTTAAGAAACAGTAAGCACAGACTCAATGCAGTTATGGTAGTACGCATGCAAAATGTTTGAATTAATACCAATATTTCTCAATCTATGCGACATAAACAATCTTGACTTGATCTTGATTTTCGTCCACGAAGAAAAGCCACGATGAATAGGGTATTTGCTACGAGTATTCGTTCTCTATACTACACTACTAACTTGCCCGAGCTCGTTCTGCCCGAGTTACGCTGACCTCTCTTATTCAATTCTCTAAATTCAACTCAATTAAATTCAAGGTCACCAGCACGCGACAAATGCCCTATTGATGATATTGGTGCATTGGAGACTGAACAAACTGTGGAATAGTTTATTTTATTTTCTAGCCTAGACCTGTGTTTCAGAAACCGGGATCAATTCGATGTGCCTTCGTCTCTATGTGTCTCCTTGCGTTAGGGATAGGGTTAGGGATATGAATAGATTTGGCTGGCGAATGTTAAGAAAAGCCCCCTCCTCTGCCCCTTCCATTCATTTCAGACGGTTTCGGTTAGGGTTAGGGTTAGGAATATGGTTTGGGATGAGGTTACAGATAGGTTCAGGGTCAGTTAAATGTCGATCTCATAACATAACATCAATTCTTTTCTTTGCGGATTAGACGGTTCCATGTTAGGGTTTGGGTTAGGGTCAGTTTAGTATCAAATACACACAAAAATAAACGTTGATGACTAAGTTGACCCTAAACCTATCCCTAACCCTAACCCTAACCTGAAACCGTCTGAAATGAATGGAAGAGGCGGGGGCTTTTCTTAACATTTGCCATTTGGGTTTCTGGTTATAGATAGAGATAGGTTTTCAGATTAGGGTTAAGGTTTGGGGTTAGGGTTAGGTTTTTGTGTCACATACAGACGGATAGTTAGATGATGGGGGCATATAGAGAACGGGACACATAGAGACTGGGGCTTGTGGGACACCTAGAGGCAACATTAATGACACATTGAGACGGGGGCACAAAGCTACCTAACCGTCTGCACCGGTTCCTCATAAACGTTTTTCTTCTTCAATGCTTTGCAGTTTGAACGCGACTTCATGGTGTGGAACAACATGACGTACATTGACTGCCCCATGTTCGTCAAGTCCAAGGAAGACTCCGTCATCTCCAAGCACAGGAGGTGGTACACCCAGTTCTACTCCAAGAACTCCCCGAGACTTCCCCGCTTTCAGAAAGACTCCCTGGAGTGGTAGAGAGTTCCTTTTTTTCAAGTGCATACTCACAGTTCTTTAAGAACGGGAGTATGTTGCTCTCAGGCCCTGTAGTCATGAGTACGAATTAGACAGTCAACAGTCTCTCTCTCTCTCTCTCTCTCTCTCTCTCTCTCTCTCTCTCTCTCTCTCTCTCTGTCTCTCTCTCTGTCTCTCTCTCTCTCTCTCTCTCTCTCTCTCTCCTCTCTCTCTCTCTCTCTCTCTCTCTCTCTCTCTCTCTCTCTCTCTCTCTCTCTCTCTCTCTCTCTCTCTCTCTCTGTCGTCTTTAATCTGAATGTACGTTTATGGACTGCTTTTTTTCTTTCATTTTTAAATTTCATTTAACCAGATTACAATATTCAGCCCATATCAGAAAAACAAAGCGTGTTCGTTATTGTTGTAAATCTCTGCCCTTGTTACCCTTTGCAGTTTAATTAAGAATGTCATTAGTTGAGAACAAGGGGACAATTAATTTCCATTTTTGAAAAACAAAAAGTTTAGAAAAATGTCACATCTTAAACGAAAAAAGAAAAAAGAATAAAAAAGAAAAAGCCTCATACAAATCCAAGTCCCTATGATGTGTAGTATATAGTTAACTGTCCTATAAGGCCCTTCTTAATAGGCCATTCATTTGGATCACGATCCTGGTTCGCAGGGTTCGACGAACTCTTGATCGTTCGTTCAAGAGTTCGTCATCCTCCTTGTGTCTTAATCAAAGTCGATCTAGGTTTGACAAACCTAGTTCGAGGGGGATGACAAACCCTTCGTTCAATGGTTTGGAGTTCGGACAACATGTTCTCCGAACCTGGCGATCCTTTTTTCTGATTGGTTTCTGATTGGTTGAAATCAAGAGCGCTCTTCTTCGTGAAAGGAAGTGTTTGTATTAGCGTCTATATATCTATTTTTAGCTACGAAGAACGACAGAGAGATTGGCGTACACAATGGACCAGTTTCGAGCGTACACAAGTCTCGGCGCATTCCGACTGTTCATTTCTGTCTGGGTTCGGGACATTTGGTTATGAAGAGCTGTTTTGCTTCTGCAGACAAACAGAATTTGGACGCATGTTTGTTTGTGACAATCCATTTTTGCATGCGTTGGTCTGAAATCAAAGCCCAAGGGTGTGCACCTCAATAAGACTCGCAGCACAAAAAACAAAACGTCTGGTGTGTGTCTGTGTATGTGTGTGTTTGAGACTGATAATCATGTATAAAAATATTACTTAATTAGTATCATGTGCACCTCTGTATGTGTGTTTGTGTCAAAAAGTAAAGTGTGTGCATTTACTTCTGGCCACCACCACAGGTATTGTACTACAACTTTCTTTCCTCCTTTTGCACATAGGCCTAGTCTCCTCTGCACATAATTATTCCCAGGCTAAGAATGCATAGTGTAGCCAGCCGCCATGGTGTAGTGGTTAGCATCGCGGACAACTGGCTGGGAGGTTTTGGGTTCGAATCCCATCAGAGGCGAGGTTTTTTTCGGTCCTGGACCGACTCCTACCCAGAGTGAGTGGCTATGGGCTCAATGGGAAGACTGGAACCACACAGTCGAGCTTCATCCGCTTAACGGATGCGATTCTCAGAGTGTTGCTCTAATTTCAATACCAACACTGCAGGTGACTGTAGTTCTCGCGCCTGGTTAACACTGGGATACCATTATGAAAGGAAGGGTAGAATACAGCCCTGCCATGCAGTCTCAGACCGATGCGGAACTCCATAGTATCATCATCATCATCGTTGTCATCCGCCTCATTTTCCATCAATCATTAAAAAAAAGTCTCCAATTCTGTGGCTTTGCATGCCCTGCTCTGATGGTGACCTCAGTTTCGGTTTCCAATCCAGTCTGCATTTGGGTCAAAGTCATGGGGATCAGTGTGTTCTGGGGAGCTGTTGGTGGACGATCGTGGTGGCGCCCTCAGAGAAGGACCTCACTCACGCTGTCTCCGCGACTAAGAGAATAGTGTTGTCAGTAGAGGGCTTAGTAGGTGGTGTCCTGAACAGGCTCAACTGAACTCCACCGAAGTGACTCAGCCGCAGTGCAGTGTCTCCTCGGTTGGTTGCCTCCTGATGGCCTAACATAGATTCGCTCCCCTTGAACTGCTGCATGGTCTCGGATTCTGCGACCTGAACGTGCGGAGGTGTGGCTGCGAATTGGGACTCGGAATGAGCGGCATTGGAGCAACTCCACTGTACGGCCCAGAAGATGGGACAGCAAAAAAAAAAGAAAAAAAAGAATGCCTATTGTTTTAACCCCGCCCCCACCCACCCACCCCCATAACCCTCATTGCTTATAAGAAAAATAGAACTCGCTTATAAGAAAATGAACTGCGAACCAACTCGCTTGTATGAAATCATTTTGTTATATCCAAGTTTCCATTGCTAATGGGAGAAGCAATTTGCTTGATCATAAACGAGTTTTCTTAAAAGCAAGTTTCTTATAATAATACATAAGAAAGAAGGAGTTCGCCAGGGAAATGTTTTTTGCTTGATTATAAGCGATTTTCCTTATAAGCGAGTTTCTAATAAGCGAATTCGGCTGTATTGGGCAAACGCCCCCTCTTCTGCACCATTCCATTCATTTCAGGCTGCTCCGTCGACTGCTGTCGCAAAGATTACCGCTGACACTAAACTGACCCTAAAGCTGGAGACAAACTATGCGACTGTCTCATATGACTCGATCAGGTCGTGACGTTGACCAAATTTTGTTTCCCGCACAGAAGAGGTCACAAGCCATCTGACTCGATCAGACTCGATCAGTGAAATTTAGAACCCACCCTATTCGGCCCGGTCACCTGACTGGGCCCGACTGAGTCAGACTGATCAAGCAGGATGGTATGCAAATGAGGTGAAACGTCACGACCTGATCGAGTCACATGAGGCAGTCACATAGTCTGTTGCCCGCTTAATAGAAACCTATCCCTAACCCTAACCTGAAACCGCTGTCGCATTCCTTAGGGTTAGGGTTAGGGTTAGAAATAGGGTTGGGGATAAGTTTAGGCTCCGTTTAGTGTCAAATACACACACACACAAAAAGAGTTAATGGTACGTTATGATCATGTGCACGTAAATTCAGAATACAGTAATCTGAATATGGTTCAAAATAGTTTTTTTCCCCACCTCT
>CM065705.1:37070468-37072881 GCA_017654935.2 Phymorhynchus buccinoides | reverse complement strand
AATAATAAAACCTTGAACCTTGAACCTTGGTCCCAAACGGACACATGTGGGGGCACATTAGTACAGATTTCGATTAGGACCCCTTGGGACCCCCCACCCCCTGGAACCCCCCCCTGGGAACCCCCCGCATTACCCTTATTTCCTCTAGTAATACCCCCCCCTCTCCATTTCACACTCCTTCCTTTACCCTTTTTTTTCACCCACCCCTTTCTATTCTCTTCGTCTCGGTCTCTGTTTTAGCATCCCACCCCGTCTCACACACCTCTCTCTACTGTCTTCTGTGTCTCTCTGTCTCTCTGTCTCTCTGTCTCTCTCTCTCTCTCTCTCTCTCTCTCTCGCTCTCTCTCTCTCTCTGTCTATGGTTTTATTGTCTACCCCGTCTCCCCCACCTCTCTCACTCTCTCTCTCTTATCTCTCTCTCTCTCTCTCTCATCTCTCTCTTCTCTCTCTCTCTGGTTCTCTGTCTCTCTCATCTCTCTCTCTCTGTCTCTATCTGTCCGCTCTCTCTCTCTCTCCTCTCTCTCTCTCATCTCCTTCTCTCTCTCTCTCTCTCTCTCTCTCTCTCTCAATATTCCCATCTGCCATCGGTTCCCTTGTCATGATTGAAACTTTGTATCGTTCAAGTTTTCAGTTTATATCGATTTTTGCGAAAGGAATTACCCCTCCACCCCACCCCCCCCACCCCGGCCTCCGCCTAGAGTACCTCTTGTTATCTGTTTTTCTCCTTTAATTACAGTAGCCTTTTATTTAGAGAGTACTGACAACTTAGAACATGGAGCCATTTTGATAAGGTCCAGTTGTATGGACCCATTGAACTGGCACGTGTGTGTACAGTGCACTGTGATGTATATGGGGGTCGGTCCATTTTTGCTCCACCCCTTTGCGCCCCATACCCATTTGTGCAATAACGCATCATGTGGCGGTTTTTACCATATAGCCGATGAGGTTTAACCGAGGCATGGTAACCGCCACAGCTATCTGTATTGCTAAAAACTCGGGACTTTAATGGTGTTGCACTGCCTCCGGGTATTGCATCCAGTATTGTTTCCAACATATTTGTATTTACGAATGTCCTATATGTGTTTATGACCGAGAGGAGGTAAAACATCATTTTCACCATACCCATTTTGTGCCCCGTTCCGTTGTTGCCCCGTCCAGTTTGTCTCTGTCTATATGTGTCCCTGTCTCTATGTGTACCCATCTCTATGTGCCCCCATCTCTACATATACCCATCTCTATGAGTCCCCTTCTCTATGCATGTCCCCATCTCTGTGTGTCCCCAATTTCATCTCAATGTGTCCCCGTCTCTATATGTACCCATCTCTATATGCCCTTATCTACACAGAGATGGGGACACATAGATTACAGGTATATATACACTCATGGGCCAAATTGGAGACACATAGAGACGGGGGAGGCATAGAGATGGGGACATAATTAGGGACGGGGACACATCACATAAGGACATAATACAAATGGGTCGCACATAGAGATGGGGACACATGTGGGGCGGGTACACAACAGACGGGGGACACATAGAGATAGGGACACTTAGAGACAGGGACACATAGGGATGTGGGCATATGGGGGACACATAGAGATGGGGGACACATAAGAGACGGGGGGACACAATAGAGATAGGGGGGAACAGACAGAGACAGGGACACACAGGGGATGTGGGCATATGGGGACACCATAGAGATGGGGGACATTTAGGGATGTGGACACATAGAGACTGGGAACACAGAGAGATGGGGGACAAATAGAGATGGGGGACATAGGGATGTGGACATATAGAGACGGGAACACATAGAGATGGGGGACAAATAGAGATGATGGACATAGGGATGTGGACATATAGAGACGAAATTGGGGACACATAGAGACGGGGGGACAAAAAGAGACGGGGGACACATAGGGACGGGGACATATAGAGACGGGAACACAGAGAGATGGGGGACAAATAGAGATGGGGGACATAGGGATGTGGACATATAGAGACGGGGACACAGAGAGATGGGGGACAAATAGAGATGGGGGACATAGGGATGTGGACACATAGAGACGAAATTGGTGACAAATAGAAACAGGGGACACATAGAGACGGGGGACAAATAGGGACGTGGGACACATAGAGACAGAGACACATAGAGATGGGGGACACAATAGGAGATGGCGGGACATAGGGAATGTGGACATATAGAGACGGGGACACATAGAGATGTGTACACATGGAGACGGGGACACATAGGTGATGGTGGACATATAGAGGACGGGAACACATAGAGACTGGGGATAACCAGAGATGGGGGACAAATAGAGATGGGGGACAAATAGGGACGTGGACATATGGTGACGGGGACACATAGAGACGGGGGACAAATAGAGATGGGGGACATAGGGATGTGGACAC
>CM065705.1:37010468-37065468 GCA_017654935.2 Phymorhynchus buccinoides | reverse complement strand
GGGCGGGTAAGAAGCCCACCCCAATTATCTCATGAAATAAAGAAAATGTCAGTCAAATTTGCCCATGAGACGAATGCTAGACATTAACGCTCGTCTCATGGGCAAATTTGACTGACATTTTCTTTATTTCATGAGATAATTGGGGTGGGCTTCTTACCCGCCCATGCGCTTTTTACCCCGTCTTCCCCTATGTGTGTGTGTGTGTGTGTGTGTGTGTGTGTGTGCGTGCGTGTGTGCGTGCGTGCGTGTGTGTGTGTGTGTGTGCGTGTGCGTGCGTGTGCGCGTGCGTGCGCGCGCGTGTGTGCGTGCTCGCGCTTGTTGTTTGTGTTTTTGTTTAAACTAAACTAGAGTTTGAGCAAAGATATTCTAAAAGGGTAAGACGGATTACTTAAGAGCTCGGCGAACCGGGCTGATAGAGTTATCGTTAGTGGCGACAGTACATTTTCACAGTGGAGGTTATCCAAGAACTCAGACTGGAACTTGAACGGAGAATTCAACTGGCCTGTCGACGTGCAAAATGTGTCCTGTTTAAAAGGGACATAACCAGTGTTTCTGTCCTCACTACTCATATAGGGAAAAGAGACCGGATGCTTATCTTCCCCTATAATATCTTTGGTTTGAGTCAGTTTGAAAACGTGATGCTTTTTCTTGTCCATTCATGTCTTGTCTCCGTCTTCCTGTCTCTCTTTTCATTTCCCGCCAGAGGAACGACCCACAATCCGTTCGTCACGTTCTAAGAGGTATTTTCACTCCCAGTTTGAAAATTTAAAAGGTCAACACACAATTTGAAACAAACTCTACGTGCGCTTGCACACGCACGCACGCACGCACGCACACACACACACACAACACACACATGCACGCACGCACGCGCGCGCGTGCACACACGCACGCACGCACACACACACACACACACACACACACACACACACACACACGTACACACACACACACACACACACACGTACACACACACACACACACACACACACACACACACACACACACACACACCACTGCTGTTTTCTGTTTGTGGAACAACCTGTTCTTTCTTTCTGTTTTTAATTTTTATTGTACACTTGCCAGACTGTAGCCAAGCTTTAAAGGATCGGCAAATGGAGTCCCCAGCAAATGCACAGTCATCAGAGTCATGCCAAATAAGATCAAGCGGGTCCGTGAAACAACATACACCCTGCATGACGAAGTCCTTCAGACATCAGAGGACAACAGATATCTTGTCGTCACCCTAAACAACAACCTGACCTGGTCAAAGCACACCGAGGTGACAGCAGGAAAAGCCAACAGAACCCTCGGTTTTCTGCGCCGCAACATCAATGAGTGTACCACCAAAGTCAAGGCCGCCTCCTACACCACCATGGTACGACCTATTATGGAGTACGCCTCAGCAGTCTGGGATCCTCATCTTCAGAAGGATGTACGCCAGCTAGAAACGGTACAGCAGTCAGGTTCTCCTTCAACAACTACGGAGACAAGACACCTGGCTGTGTTGACAGAATGCTAGGGGAGCGGCAGTGGGACAGTCTCGAAATGCGGAGGAAGATCAACCGCCTGTACCTACTGCACAAAATTAACAACAGCCTGGCTGATTTGAACGCAAGCCAGTATCTGCGCCCCAGCGACCCCAGAACGACCAGATGATAAGATGGAACACGTTGCGTACCCTAGAATCGTGGATACGCTGTCGGTTGCGGGAACACTTCGGACGGAATCCGAGTCTTGAACTGCATCGTGATGCTGGAGTTAGCATCAACAAGGTTGAGGGCATAGATGCGAGCATCTGTGAGGCGGTATAGGAGACTTTGCATTGTGAGACTGCCAAAAGGTAGCCTTGGGTGCTCCTGTAGTTCCGCTTGTCTGGTCATTGCCGTTCGTGTTGGCGTCGAGGTGCTGCTGATGTGGATCGTCTTTCCCCTCTAAAGGCCGTCCTCAGGACCACCGGGCGACCTGCTCCATACCGGGGAATCGATGTCGTTGCAGGCGGGCCGGATGGACATGCAGTCAAGTCGAGTCGTCTCTGCAGGCGGATGTATCCTCCCAGTAGACAAGTGGGCCGGACCCACTTATACCAGCCTTGGACAACTTGCAACTGGTGTTGACTCAGAGGCCAACACTGTAAGGATGGCTCAAGTCGCTGCACGTCAATCCTTCCAGTCTGCAAGTCCCTCAACTACTCCCAATGGTGAGGGAGGAGATCCTGCATCGCCCTTCCCACCGGCTGCCACCCAGTAGGACGTCGAAGGCAAGCTGCCCCTTTTGCCTCGGAATCATCACATGATGAGAGTCAGTATACGTCGACCCTCTCACCACGGACTCCCGATATTGGGAATGGCCCAGAACGAGAGGAGCCCAGAGATTTTTTTTATCAAGAAAGGGCAGCCCACCCAGTCCTCTACCACTCTTTCTTCCCACGAACGCTCAGAGAGTGGAACATGCTCCCCACAAGCCTGACTGAAACCATCTGTCCCGATGCATTCAGGGCCGGCCTAGGTGGCATTTACATCAGCCACCAGGCCTCCGTCCGCTGATCTCCCAGTGGACCAGTGTATATATAGTTTTAACCTCAAGTTTTAGGGGTGGATCCCAAATTATTATTCAAGTTTTTAAAACTAGGCATTGAGAGCACACGCCGCCTGTCAGTCGCAACCCCCACATTCACAGTTGACAATGTCCCCTGTGTGCCCTTTGGGTCAAGAGGACGTAAAACTTTAAATTTCGTCATGAGTTTTTGCAAGAAACACGTCAAGATCACCAGAAAAACAGCCTTTTCAAGGATCGGAAGACTCACTTTGCTCTGGTTTCCTGGAAATAAAACCGTCAAAAACGGCAATTCCTCCTTGGCGGAGGTGCCGGAGAGAGAAGCCATTTTGGATGGGGTGGGTGGAGGCCACTTATTGTGGCTAAAGCTTTTCTTGTTTGTAGTGCTGTAAAAAAAAAAGGAGCTATTTCCTTTAATGTGAGCGAAACTCATTTGGGTAAAATGAATAAACAAAAAAAACAAAAATCAATAAAAAGGCTTGTATTGTGGAAATGTGCAAACAATTTGGTCTAAACTCAGACGGACCTTCACTGAAATAATTTGACTTCCAGCACCTCCGCCAAGGAGGAATCGCTGATTTAACGGTTTGATTTCTAGGAAACCAGAGCAAAGTGTGTGAGAGCATGAGGGTGGAGTTACGAGGGAAAGTGAGGTGTGACAGGGTGGAGGGGTCATCCATTGGCTTCATCACTATATTATTATTTTTCTCCGGCAGACAATCGTGATGTGTGAACAGTTTCAGACTGGGACACCGGTCTCTGACGAGGGGAGGTAATCGATCTACTAGGCGCGCGCGACATGGAATCCTTGTGCAAAATAAGAATTGGGTGCGTTCAGTTGACACGATTATTACTTCATGCATTTGTAATTCGTTCTCTCTCAGCTGTCTATTTTATCCGACAATGTCTCTCTCTCTCTCTCTCTCTCTCTCTGATAATTCTGATCGCTTCTCGGCCTTTTGGCTAAGACAGTGATTCAGGAACATAAATTTTTGTTTATACCCTGGTTTGTTTGTTCAGCCCGTCGTACATTGCTTAAATTAACGGCAAGTGTGAAACATGGCTACTCCACGACAATATACTTTTACCTTGTAAAATGAATGTTCATTACATTTCGTTTTACACCCCCCCCCCCCCACCCCCCCAACCCCCTGTCTGCTGTTTCCAAAAGGTTTTATTTTGAGTTGTTGTCACTGACATAATCATTCGTAGCCATGTCTTATGTCCTAGTGCATTTCCCTCTTCTGCTTCCCCCCCCCCCCCCCCCAACCTCTCCACAATGACCTCTCTCTGTGTCTCTATCTGTCTCAGTCTCTCTCTCTCTCTCTCTCTCTCTCTCTCTCTCTCTCTCTCTCTCTCTCTCTCTCTCTCTCTCTCTCTCTCTGTCTGCCTCTCTCTCTCTCTCTCTCTCTCTCTCTCTCTCTCTCTCTCGATCTCTCTCTCTCTCTCTCTCTCTCTCTCTCTCTCTCTCTCTCTCTTTCTCCCTCTCTCTGTCTGCCTCTCTCTGTCTCTCTGTCTCTCTCTCTCTCTCTCTCCTCTCTCTCTCTCTCTCTCTCTCTCTCTCTCTGTCTGCCTCTCTCTCTCTCTCTCTCTCTCTCTCTCTCTCTCTCTCTCTCTCTCTCTCTCTGTCTCTCTCTCTCTCTCTCTCTCTATCTCTCTCTCTCTCTGTCTGCCTCTCTCTCTCTCTCTCTCTCTCTCTCTCTCTCTCTCTCTCTCTCTCTCTCTCTCTCTCTCTCTCTCTCATCATTTTTTTCCGAGTTTATTTTTATCTTCATGTTTATATGCTTATGATACCTTGTGTATAGAGGGGTGGGGGGAGGTGGTGTGTGTGTGTGTGTGTGTGTGTGTGTGTGTGTGTGTGTGTGTGTGCCTAAAAGAAGGATGGGGCAGACAATTGTTTAGTTTAATTCTGTTGGTTGTTCTTTGTATTTATGTTTGGTTTCTTTTCTTCATGTTTTGTTTTGTTTGCATGAGGACTGGACGAAAAAAAGCAATGTTGCTTAATCTATTATCCTCAATAAAGAAAACTTATTCATTCATTCATTCATTCTCTCTCTCTAAGGATGGAGAGAGAGGGGGGGTGGAGGGGGCAGCGAATGAGAGTGATAGTTGACTCTCTCTCTCTCTCTCTCTCTCTCTCTCTCTCTCTCTCTCTCCCCCCCCCCCCCCCCGTCTCTCCCCGAAAAGCAGGACACCGTAGCAAAAGTTACACCGTAACTGAACGCGCCTCCCGTTTTAAAAACGTGCTGGATCACGACTCGCCCTAGGTACCTACCTACCAGACAGTGTGCTAGCCTAACAAAACATTGTGTTCTTTACGAGACAGCGAGGAAGTGAAGTTAGTACCACAACAATGTGTTAATCAGTCAACGGTGGACGGTGACTGAAACATTTTTTTTTATATGGCGTATCATGTTGTTGTGGAGTGCAACTTGAAAGTTGAAAGGTGCGACTTGTTTACATACCTGTGACTTTAGATTAGGCCTATTGAAGATTTAGAAGAATTATTGTGAGTGTGAGTAGGTCTAGTAGGCCGAAACTGTTTAGGAATGGAAACTCCCACGTTTTCGGCTTTCTCTCTCTGTCATTCTGTTTGTCATTCTGTCTGTCCGTCTCTCTCTTTCTCTGTCTCTCTCTGTCTCTCTCTGTCTCTGTCTCTCTCTCTCTCTCTCTCTCTCTCTCTCTCTCTCTCTCTCTCCCCCCCCCCCCCCCCCCCCCCTGTGTAGTAGTAGTAGTAGTAGTAGTAGAATAGGGACTAATCAAGCCGTTAACAGGTCTACGCGTTGGTTGGGTACGCGCGTGATGCCGCCCCTAAGTGCTAAGTGCATGAGCACACAGGACCTCGGAGACGATAAACCGAGGTCCCGTGTGCTCATGCACTTAGCACACGTTAAACCCAGTGGCAATGAAAAAGTTGTCATTTGGTAAAAATTTACCCCCCCCCCCCCCCCCCCTCATCAGTGACAGTCACACAAAAAATCGCATACCCCCCAAAAAAAATTGGGTGGCGCGCCTCTCGCTGCGACGCGCTCTCCAGGTGTGAGCAACCCGAATTTCACAGAGACACCTCTGTGACTATAAAGTACCTAATACCTAATAATAATACCTAATACCTTGAAATCGTAGAGATTGTAAAGCAATCATGTTATGCTTGCATCATTGTTTTCATTATTTGGAGGGGTACGCAACACCACTTGCTTTGGAACCGACCACTAATAGCACCTTGTTACTTCCCTTTGTTTGTCTTTAATGTACAGCGGAACCTCCATTATACAACTCCCCCCTCCCCCCCCCCCCCATTAAAAGACTCCCTCTCACTTAAAGACCCACCACGTCACGTGTCAAAATCATGGTTTTCACGTGTTTTCCCTCTTAGTTATAGCTGGTAAGAAATCTCTAGAAATCTTCCTAGCATAAGAGGGAATGTGACACGTGATGTGGGGGGTCTTTAAGACCTTAACTTCTCTGAGACATTGCCCTTCTTTGTAAGTATTAAAATTACCTCCCTTATAAGAACCCCTCCCATTATAAGACCTCATTTTTGGATGATTTTTGAAGGTCTTATAACTAGGAACTAAGGGAGGTTCCATTGTGCTTACTGTTCGGCTCTTACTGAGTTACTCTGTCAAGGTTTGCATGCGGACAGGTAGCTAGGATATGTATCTAGGCCAAGTTCAAAAATGAAGGTCATTGATCAAAGGTCAAGGTCACTGGATCCGAAAATGCTGCCGCGCGCCTGGTTGATCTAGCATTTTCACGCTGTAGTTTGTTTCTGTTTTAAATTGTCAGTCGTTTATCATCGCCACCACCATCACCATCGCCACGATTGTTAACAAGTTTATTATCATCATCGTGGTCGCAATGACACCCACATGTTGTTGTTGTTGTTCCCTGGCTTAACGACTCCAGGGATCATCCCAACAGCCGAAGCACTTGAACACTTTGGTACAAATGCACCAGCTAGGGATGAGAACATTACGTGTGTGACCGTTTTTTTTTTTTTTTTATTACCCCGCCACGTGGGCAGCCACACTCCGACTTCGGAGGATTTTAGACTGATGACGTTATGTCTCCCTTACACATGGCTCAGGACGATCCCCGCGCAACCATTCAGAGCATAACAACATTTTTGATGTAGCCTTGGCGTTCTAGCTGATGTCAACTGGTCTGAGATAGCCTCATGCCAAGGGATCATGACACCCACGTAACAAGTGGGATCCAGTATGCAATGAAACAATTTTGACATGTATTATCAAAATAATTGCAAAACATGCTCACAGGTGAGGTGGGACATGATGAAGATTAGATGGATGCCTGAAAATAGTGAAAGTGAAAATAGCCACTTTTCCCATTGCTTCTACATCTGGCCTGGCGAACTGCACGTTAGAGACACAGAGAGACGGTGAAGAAATCCTCTAGAGGTCTCTGAAGTCAAGTATAGGTGTCCCATAGCCTATCGGCCGTAGGGGCAGTCAACTGTTAGAGGTTCACCGTGTCAAGGGCACGGCATCATGATCATGGAAGGCGGAGCCCATCCCTCTCCTTCTGCTGCCTTTTAACCTTCCCTGAATGAATCAGGTACCCATTCACTGCTGGGTGGACAGAGAGGGTTTTCAATCAATCAATCAAATCAATTTATTGTCTTCAAACAAACAAGAAATCTGTTGCCCAGCTTGTGCATAAAATACAGACTAAATAATGAAAACATTTCATGAACTGGTCAGTTACACAACATACATCGAAGAAGACAGTTCTACACAAACAATAGGCACAAGTAGATAACAGGGAAACAATGAAAGTTAACACACACACACATACACACACACACACACACACACACACACACACACACACACACACACACACACACACACACACACACACACACACACACAGTAAGTAACTAATAAAGATATCCCTTTAGTTAAATGCACTATTCATACATTTTTCAGGCCAGAAAAAATCTGACTCCAAGCTGGACTCGAACCCGCGACCTTCCGCACCGCAGCTGAGCGAAGAAGTCAAGTATGCAGGCGCCAAACTTCTCCCTGATTGTTGTGGGATGCCTGATGATGCTGGGCTGCACTGTTATGACTGTTTTGTCAGGTGAATGTTATTATTATTATTATTACAGTAAAATTCGCTTGATTAACCCCTTGACTGCCACCAATGTATTTCGTACTGACCTGATGACATCACTGATGATGTCATCAGATGAAGAGGAACAACCCTGATATTCTGGTTTTTGCTCTAACACAGTCAAGAGAGTAATATTCCCAGACCATTTGGCTAGATTGGCTCTATCAGTTGTCTTTTTCATGTTGTCTTTTTCATGGCATAATTTGCCCAATGATTTTTTCTTTAATTTTCTCTGGCAGTCAAGGGGTTAATAGGAATTGTTCAGTAATTAAGGGGAGTAATTTCATGGTGTGTGGGAGTAATATTGCCTAATTCAATCGGTCAAACAGGGGAAGTCACTCTACCATCAGCTCTCGTAGCCTATCTACTCATGTGTTTGAGCAGACATACAGCACTTAGAACACTGTGTGTCATTTAAAAACATTATGTTATTTATATTTTTACGTCACATTTTGCAAGTTCCATCAGTTTGTGGCCGCTGGCCACCCCTAATTTTTCTAAACAAATGTTTGCAAGTTGCTGACTCGCATCCTGCGGTTTCAAGCTTCGACGCCATTGTTGCATTCTTGCTATGGTATTTGACCGAGTAATGGAGGTAAACAACTCTAATTTTCACAAAGTGCTCTCCCCTATTTTTTCCCCGAAAATCGTCTATTAAGTAAAAATTTAAGGGACTGAAATTTTGTTTTGAGATAGCCTATATGTTTTGGTTCAAAAGACGCTTTCAACATAGAGATTATTATACTGGGACCCAAAAAATTGTTGAGTTATTCAGTGTTTTTGAGTTGATCGTTTTTGAGTTATTAGTTCTCCACTGTATTATTAGTCTCTGAGCCGAAGGTTCGGGGAACTATTGTTTCTGTCTGGTCCGTCCGTCCGGTGTCCGTCCGGCGTCCGGCGTGCCTCCGTCCGGCTATTCGTCCATTTTTCTAAAAAACTATTCAGTCTATCATCATCAAATTTGGTATACTAGTTTGCCAAGATGCAAGCTATCCACTGATGTATTTAGTCTAAACATGGGATAAGCCCGCTGTGCCCTAGGCCCTTTGTGTCACCGGCCCGATATGTCCCACGTCAAAACTATTCAGTCTATCATCATCAAATTTGGTATACTAGTTTGCCAAGATGCAAGCTATCCACTGATGTATTTAGTCTAAACATGGGATAAGCCTGCTGTGCCCTAGGCCCTTTGTGTCACAGGCCCAATATGTCCCACTTCTTTCCGGCCGTCCATCCGTCCGTGCGTGCGTCCTGTTTTCAGTTCTCAATGGTCTCCCCGCTGTGTGTACAGCCGACACATTCCGATTTCAGAGTAGCTCGGCGATGCTGCGAGGGGACTTTGCAGCCACTCGGCATTGCACTTGGTATTATTATTATTATTATTATTATTATTATTATTATTATTATTAATTATTATTATTAAGATTATTGTCTGTTTCAGTCTGTCGTTATCTTTATCTGTCTTTGCATTTGGTGGGAGTGTTGAGTGATGTACTGGGCGAATGTATTCGCCCACTGTGCTAGACAGTAGAAGAGTTAAAGACCCACCACGTCACGTGTCAAAATCACGTTTTTCACGTGTTTTCCCTCTTATAGCTGGTAAGAAATCTTAGAAATCTTCCTAGCATAAGAGGGAATGTGACACGTGACATGGGGGGTCTTTAATAGTGAGGTTCCACTGTATATGTGACACAGCATCACGAAAGGGACATTAAGTTGCTGGGCTAGTTTCTCGCAACAGGCTTGCAAAGTCAAAAATCTCCTTGAAGAAAAAAAAAATCAATTTTGAATTATTGGTACTTTCATGCACTCTGACACCTTATCTGTCATATCCATAAAGGACAACCTTTAATATGGTCTCTAAATACGCGAAAAAAAGTGCTTTAAAATTAGTAGGTTGATGCCTTTTCTTAGGATGACGAAAATGGAGTTTTACGTCCTCTTGGTCTGATTCAGACACATATGGGACATTTGTAAATACAAATATGGTGGGAACAATACTGGAGGCAATGCCCGGAGGCAGTACGAAACCAGTAAAGTCCCGATTTAATTTTTTTTAATATAGATAGGTGTAGCGGCAACCACGCCTCGGCCAAACCTCATCGGCTATGGTACCACCACAGTATACATGTGTATTAATATATATAAAAGTAATCCGGCGAACCGGATAGGATAGGCCAGACTTTAGACAGTGATTTCTCAAAATGGCCGACAGTCACCCTACCAACTTTAAATGCTCATAACTCTTGAACGGAAAAAGACACGGGAATATTTATATTACATCGTTAGAAAGAGAATTGCCTGAAGTTTCTTAAAGTGTGCCATTTTCTCAGAATGGTCATTTTGACACATAACCCTTTGAGTTTCACCGCCAATGTCTCATTTATGCGCCACAATGCTTTAACACCCATGTCACTAAAAAGGCATGAAATCGGGGCCCGTTATCCGAAGACCCTATCTTCTTAATTTTGGGAGGCAAGGAAAGGCCTGATGTTACACAGAGGAATTCACAATATTGCAAATGATTTTTTCTCTACCCTGTTAACGTTTAACCCTTTCACCGCCAAATTCGCATTTTAGCACCACAGTGATATAACACCTATGTCACTAAAAGGCATCAAAATGGGGTCTATTATCCAAAGACCCTATTGTCTTAGTTTTGGGAAGTAAGGATAGACCTTGTTTTATATATGTCACAGGAGAACCCCCAATACTGCAGAGGGATTTTGTTCTCTACCCAGGTAATATTCATGGAAATAATTGACTGAAATATGGCTTGTGGTGAAAGGGTTAATGGTATATTTTGGCTGAGGAATGGCAGTGAAAGGGTTAAGTGTCAAAATGAGCATTCTGAGAAACACTTAGAAACTTAAGGGTTAATGTTCCTTTTGTGGTGCTGGGTCTCATAATTATACACATTTTATTGCAACTAGCGCAACGCCTAGTACTGGCAATGCACCGTACTGGTAACGCCACGTACTGGTTTCGCCGCGTTTCTGAACCGATTCGCTTCCGTCACCGTCCCCGGTCATCTACCTACCAAATGTGAAGGCAATCGGTCCAGAAACGCCGGAGATACGGGCACCGAGATTCCGGCGGATACGCGTTTCGCGCATTTGCTGAACCGCGCAAATGACACGGCCGCCTCGGTTGCCGTTGCCATCGCCCCGTGAGGGCTCACAGCAAATTTGAAGCGATTCGGTCAAAAAACGGCGGAGTTATAAGGCCCGTTTTGTGTTTCATACACACACACACACACAACGGACACTTGGCTTTTTACTATATGATCAGTCTCTCTTTTTCTTTTCTTGTTGCATACAGATTGCCCCACAGGATTCTTTGGTCCTCCTGCCTGCAACGGAACGTGTCACTGTCTGGACAATGACCAGTGTAACTTGGACACCGGTCACTGCACAACGGGGAAATGCGACAAGGGGTATTATAAACCCCCAGTCTGTCAAGAAGGTCAGTCCTTTTTTTTGATTTTTTTGTTATCTCATTCCGGACGAATTATGAGCATACTCGGAACAGGAGAACAGTCACACCAGTCAGGGCCTGTTCTTACGAGTATTCTCGGAACAGCGATTTTTGGGGGATTTTTTTAGTCTAAGACCTGTCTAAATCCTTATTGCCTTATTGGTCCATTCACCTGCATTTTTTCTATAAAACCCTTCCACGTTTTTCCTTTTTACAATTTATGACATGCCAGGTTTTTTTTTTATTGTACACTGGCATCCACACGTGATACTTGCGCACTTGAGTGGGCACTTGTCCATTCTGCAGTGCATATTAGCTTATATAGCCTTTTTTATGTATTTTAGCTTACTAGTATGTATATTTGTTATCCTTTTTTACTGTTTTTTTTAACCTGGATCCGATAAATGAGAGTAGCGTGGCTCCACGTTTCCAGCACTGTGTGGACTTATGAGCTATAGGGTACAATGATGGAAGTGTCATGTTATGAATTGTACTACATTTTTTGTTTTCAAGTTTTGTACGTTGTTAAGATTCTTGTGATTTGTGTTTTGCTATGCGTGGTAGATTTTTATGTGGTGACAGTCCTGAGATAACCATAGCTGTTGACGGGACTATAACAGACTAACTAACTAACTTCTTCTTCTTCTTCTTCTTCTTCTTCTTCTTCGGGCAGTCAACTTCAGCCCATTGAAGATTCTGCTGCACTTTAGGATGTAGTACGACAGTGCTCACAATCGTCCCGCAAAACAAGGGGTCCCAGGGACTCCTTCACTTACAGTATAGAGGGTCCTAGAGGTGGGATAGAGGGTCCCAGTGGTGGGATAGAGGGTCCCAGTGGTGGGATAGAGGGTCCCAGTGGCATTGTGAATGCTAAAAAAGAATTTTTCTAGTGCATCCCTGGGACCCCCTGCACATTCTTTTAGAGGGTCCTTTAGAATTTTAGTGCTTCATAGACCCCCAAATGGGGGTGCCTGGGAGCCCTGCACGAAAAAGAAAAGAAAAAGAGTATGTCAGTGTAGGAAAAGGATATTAGGGGGGGGGGGGGGGGGGGGGGGGGGGGGGGGGGGGGGGGGGGGGGGGGGGGGGGGGGGGGGTGGGGGGGGGGGGGGGGGGGGGGGGGGGAAGATAGAGTCAATTCTAAAATAGTGTGAAGTAAATACAATAGATTATTTGAAAAGAAGTGAAGAAGGAAAATGGCGGTTAGAAATCAAACGCTATGTATTTGGATGGAAGAGTAAGATTTTAATTTGTGATGTTTTATATTAGCCAATATTGTTATTTTAGGAAAATAAGGTGTAAGATAATCATAGTAATTTATACAGAGGAGAACGGATAACTCAAAAACACTGGATAAACTGACAATAATTTTTGGGTCCCAGTATAATAATTTCTATGTTGAAAAGTCTTTTTAACTCAAAATATTGGCTATCTCAAAATAAAATTTCAGTCCCTGCAATAAGCGATTTTGTACTGTACTTTAGTTGTTCTAATCGCTGGTTTGATATGAATTATTGAATTCATAGCTAATGAAGTGTGAAGAATTATCTCCGGTTTTGATGTGAATTTATAGCAGTATGAAGTCCGAAGAATTATCTCCAGTTTGATATGAATTTATAGTAGCATGAAGTCTGAAGAATTATCTCTGGTTTTGATGTGAATTTATAGCAGTATGAAGTCCGAAGAATAGACGATTTTCGGAAAAAACTAGGGGAGAGCACTTTGTGAAAATTAGAGTTGTTTACCTCCATTATTCTATCAAACACCATAGCAACAATGGTGTTGAAGCTTGAAATCACAGATTGCAAACATTTGTTTAGAAAAATTAGGGGTGGCCAGTTGCCACAAACTGATAAAACTTGCAAAATGTGACGTAAAAATATAAATGACATACATTTTTAGAATGATGCATGGTGTTCTAAGTGCTGTATGTATGCTCAAACACACGAGTCGATAGGCTACGAGAGCTGAAGGTAGAGTGACTTCCCCTGTTTGACCGATTGACTTAGGCAAGATCACTCCCACACACCATGAAATTACTCCCCTTAATTATTTTCGAACAATTCCTATTATCTCCGGTTTGATTGAGAAAACACAGTCTAAAGTCTAGCCCAGCTGAAGAAAATGCATCAGCGTACTCGTTTTAAAGCACTTATAAGACCATTTAGAGACTGGTCACATTTAAAGACTGTGTTTTATAAGTATGAAAGATAAGATGTTAGAGAATACGAAAATACCCATAACTCAAAATTGACCCAAAATGAGATTTTTGACTTTGCAAGCCTGTTGTGAGAAACTAGCCCAGCGACTTAATGTCCCTTTTTGTATTATAGCTAAAGAAGACGAACTATTTTATCCGGTTTTGATATGAATTTATGGCAGTATGAAGTCCGAAGAATTATCTCCGGTTTGATTTATGAATGTCAGAATGTCCTGACGGGATGTACGGCCTCAGCTGCCGGGAGACCTGTCACTGCATCAACGACAGCATCTGCAACAAACAAGACGGGGCGTGCCCCAACAACAAGTGCCACCCTGACTGGTACAGCTACGGCTGCAGCAAGCGTGAGTGTGATTTGTGGAAGATGAAGCACAGTACCGTATTTTTCGGATCATTAGGCGCTGCTGTGTATAAGGCGAATAGGGCAATTTTCAAGAAAAAATCTTAAAAAAATTAAAGTAAAAGGCGCCCTCGTTTATAAGGCGCAAAAAGAAAGTCAAACTTTGAAGCCCGTACGCGTCCTGTAAATGCTTACCAACCGCCATTACTGCTGTCATAAACGAGAGTTGGCTCCCCTTTTAAATAATCAAACTTCGAGCTTTGAGCTGCTTCCTGTTGTTGTGTCTGGACAATTTTTCGCGAAAACTGATAGAATTATGGCATTTTAAGCTCTACAACGATGCTTTTTACATCCAATGAAGGGGTATGGCATCTGTTGGACGGTATCTCGGACGATAATAGGGATTTTGAAGCATTTTAACGTGAGTATTCGTCGTATCGGCGACTTCTGACCTCTTTCCATGTTTGACTCACTGAACAGACTGTACTGAACACAGCAACCGTTGCCTCTCTTCTCACGATTTTGTTCACTAATAAGGCGCCCTCGTTTATTAGGCGCATAGGTCGAAATTGGAGGAAAAAAATATCGCCTTATAACCCAAAAATTACGGTAGTAAGAAACTGCTACATTTCTAAGTAATTTTCTCTCAGTTCTTATGCCTCCGCCGCATCTGCTCCCAACACACTGATTTTCAAAGCCAAGCCAGACTCATGCTTTCCTTCATCATTGCTCGTGGCTACCCAGCTGACCTTGAGCGAGCAGAGTCAATCCCCAGACACTGAGCCCTTGCTGTTGTTGACAAATCAGAAACTAATGAGCCCCCCCCCCCATTCTGTCTCTCACTAGAATGGAGGGAAGGATCATTTTGAAGAAGGTGGTAGTGACGCAGAAGGAGGTTCTTGATGAAGATGTTGTGAGAGTGGTATGTGAGAGACAGAATGTGTGTTCGTTCTTTAATTTAACGTCTATCCACCTTACAGTGATCTTAGACAACAACAACAACAAAAAACAACAACAAAACAACAACAACAACAACAACAACAACAACAACAACAACAAACAAACAACAACAACAACAAAAAAAACAAAAAGTATATGTATGATTATGTGCAAATGTCCGTTTAAGGGGGTTTGTGGGTGTGCGTGTAGGAAGATACGAAGGATTGTTAATCTATGCATGCATATAATGTACATGAATAAATGGGGTGAGGGTATGTGTATCTGAGTACCTGTATGATTTAGACAGAATGTGTGTGTGTGTGTGTGTGTGTGTGTGTGTGTGTGTGTGTGTGTGTGTGTGTGTTGTCTGTGCTTACTTGTGATTATCTCGTTACTGTGATATAGCTTTCCTTAGTGTTCATTTACGTTGGTTCATTTACATGGCCCGCTATTTGTACGTGTATCTTTCCCTGGTTCTTGTCAGGTCTGCCTAAACTGTTATCGCCGCCCACTGTCTCAGTGGCTACGTGCGATTACCTCACCCTGGTGTGGCCTGTCTGGGACGGCGAGGTCGACTTTGGAGACATCGAGGTGCCTGTAGCTGAGTACAGGTACTACATTTTATTCCAAAACATCTCGACTTTCCTGGTCTGGTATTGCAGTATTGGAGACATCGAGGTGCTTAGAGCTGAGTACAGGTAATACGTTTTATTCAAAAACATCTCGACTTTCCTGGTCTGGTATTGCAGTACAGACAAACCCCTATTTTACGACCCTCTGTTAAGCGACCACCTCTCATTTGAGACCGGATTTGTTGGCACAGATGCATTTTACTATGTAAACGACCTCTCTTAAACGACTTCCTCTAAAACGCGACTTACGACCGCCATTTTTTGTTGGTTTTTACGACCGTTGTTGTCGTCTGCATAGACTTCGAGCAAAGGGAAACAACCACGGTCAAGGGCCTGAAAGCGGAGTCGCTTCCCTTGTTGTAGAAAAGATGGCGGAAAGCGTAGGAAAAGCACGAAAACCACTGACTTTGAAAAAGAAAACCACTGACTTTGGACGAGAGTGGAGGTGATTAACAGAAGTCGGCGAAGTGAAACTGTAATACATCGATTGCACAATCCTATGGAGTTGGAAAGACCCAAATCCAGTTTTAATATGTCATTGTATGTGTGCATGAAGAAGAGAGTATGAACTGTGCTGAACTTTTTCTTTCTACGGCTGCCAGTGAAAACCTCCGTCATACGACCCCTCCAATTTACGACCGATTTTTCCGGACATTTTTGGAAGTCTTAAAATAGAGGTTTGTCTGTATTGGAGACATCGAGGTGCTTGGAGCTGAGTACAGGTACTACATTTTATTCCAAAGCATCTCAATTTTCCTGGTCTGGTATTGCAGTATTGGAGACATCGAGGTGCCTGCAGCTGAGTACAGGTACGTTTTATTCCAAAACATCTCGACTTTCCTGGTCTGGTATTGCAGTACCTCCAGGATCGTCCCACTATCTATATTATAATTAAAAATGTCCCACAAGCCCCTGTTCCAGGTTCGGAGGACGTTGAACGGACTTTCACTCGAGTACAGGTATGTTTGCTGCTACAGTGATTGGGGCAGTGGGTGGATGCCTCGTGCCTCCATACGGGGAGCTGGACGACCCCGCCCCTCTCCACGAGTCTCTCCCCGTGGGGATACCGGGGGGTCTTTCGTAAAAATAGTCCCCAGTCCCTCACCTTCTGGAAGTTCTGTGCTTGTAATTTCCTCTAATCTGCCACTCTCTTTGACTCTGCCTTTTCCCTTTGCTTTCTGTCATCTACTATCTGTCTGACTTATTGGCCCATTCTCCTGCCTTTTTTATCAAAAAAAATCTTCCAAATAATTTTGTCTCCTTTGAGCTCCTCCGAAATTGGAATGCTTTGGCTGTACGCAGCAGGGAGACCAGTGAAAGAAAACTGAAAACCGGACACATATACGTACCTTACCCATTATGGCCGTATGGCCTGGGAACGCAGAAGAAGAAGAAGCTTACAGTGATGTCCTGAGGCCCCCTCACGGTCATAGGACATTGACCTATTAAGCTTGAAAATCTCCTATTGTACTCTTTCCTGTCAGGACATTTTATGTACACTGCTGGCACGCTTTGTCTTACTTGATTTCTGCAAGAGCCAGGACATTGTCCTGTTGATTTTTCTTGTCTCAGGACAGTTTGTCCTGTTGCTGTTCGATCCTCGGTACATCACACAGTATTATTTGTGTGTATGCTATATAAATACCAGCAGTGCAGTGTCTCCTTTGAAGTGTCGCCAATGTGTGTCTGTGCTCTGTGCTGATCAGGCATGGGAATTGTCAGTCTTTTGGCTGATTTCAGCTTTTTTGATGGTCCTCTTCAGTCTTTTTTTGCAAGTTTCAGCTTTTTTGATGGCCCAAGAGGACATTTATGGGATTAAAAAAAAGAAGCCCAATGAGTAAAACTGAAGTTATTAGTTATAAATGAATGCAAAATGAACTAAATATATCAGTCTTATCTCTAATACTGTTTTGAAGGCTCAGATAACAGAAGAAGCTTCATTTTCTGGGGGGCTGTATCCCAACACACACGGTTTTCAGTTGTTGTTTCTTATTACTTGTTCCTATGCCTGCTTCCAGACCCCAATTTTCAGTCTTTTTTGTCTGCTCTAATTCCCTTACCTGACTGATAGCCATCGCAGAAAACACAAATATGTGTCTGTTTTTTTGCATTTTTCAAAGCATGTTATACAAAAAGCATAATTAGTGTTTTAAAGTTTTTCAATGCATATGTTTAGTCAAAGCAAACATTCTATGTAATCTAATTCCATGCAATCATAATTTTTTAAAAAAAACACATACTACATTGGAAGCTCCCTTATAAGACTCCTTCCCATATAAGACCTGCTTCTCTGAGACATTGCCCTTCTTTGTAAGTATTAAAATTACCTCCCTTGTAAGACCCCTCCCTTAGAAGACCTCAATTTGGGTGATTTTTGAAGGTCTTAATAGGGAGGTTCTACTGTATTCTGTGGTGCTTTTTGTGTTTTTGTGTTTTTTATTCATGGTCTAGTCAAAATTTATACTTGTTTTTTTGTTTGTTTGTTTGGCTCACTCGTGTTAACGAAGTTAACACGAAGTGAGTCTATAGTATGATTGTTGTTCGGTTGTGTGTGTGTGTGTGTATGTATGTGTATGTGTGTGTGTGCGGTGTGTGTGTATGTGTGTGTGTGTGTGTGTGTGTGTGTGTGTGTGTGTGTGTGTTTTGTGTGTGTGTGTGTTGTGTGTGTGTGTGTGTGTGTGTGTGTGTGTGTATGTATGTGTATGTGTGTGTGTGTGTGTGTGTGTGTGTGTGTGTGTGTGTGTGTGTGTGTGTGTGTGTGTGTTGTGTGTGTGTGTGTGTGTGTGTGTGTGTGTGTGTGTGTGTGTGTGTGTGTGTGTGTATGTATACATGTATGTGTGTGTGTGTGTGTGTGTTTGTGTGTGTGTGTGTTTGTGTGTGTGTATGTGTATGTGTGTGTGTGTGTGTGTGTGTGTGTGTGTGTGTGTGTGTGTGTGTGTGTGTGTGTGTACATGTATGTGTGTGTGTGTGTGTGTGTGTGTATATATTTATGTGTGTGTGTGTGTGTGTGTGTGTGTGTGTGTGTGTGTGTGTGTGTGTGTGTATGTGTGTGTTGCGTCCATGGTCTAATCTCCAAACTTTAAACGTTGGCATTTTCTCGGGAAATAGAAGGCGTACATTGTTCAAACTTTGCACACATATAGATGTCTATGCAAGCTTTCAAACAATAATGATTTGAATAATTAAATACTTAAAACAACACTGTAAACAGATAACAAACAGATAACATTTTAGATTAGTGGGTTAGAGAGTATTCAACAGGCAACATGAGTTAAGAAACTCATCAACACTGAAAGCCTCGATAGCTCATTGGTAGAGTGTCTGTCATGCCAATGGTTCCGGGTCCAATTCTGGGCATGGGCACCTTTTAAAATTTGTTTTAGTTGTATCCATTAACGATTGTTTCATTTGTACAGTGGAACCTCCCTTATAAGACTTCCCTTTATAAGACTCCCTCCCATATAAGACCTACTTCTCTGAGACATTGCCCTTCTTTGTAAGTATTAAAATTACCTCCCTCATAAGACCCCTCCCTTATAAGACCTCATTTTTGGATGTTTTTTGAAGGTCTTATAAGGGAGGTACCACTGTGCTTTAAACATTTTATTGGCAATCTTGTACTTTAGACTCACCCCCCTCAATCTTTGTGTTGTTGTCCCACCTGTTCCTGTTCGATTGAGCCTTGAAGGCTTTGCCTCTTTGTTTTTTAAAGTTTTTTAGTTGTATCCATTAACAATACTTTCATTTGTACTTTAAACATTTTATTGGCAATCTTGTACTTTAGACCCCTCCCCCCCTCAATGTTTGTTTGTTGTTGTCCCACATGCTCCTGTTCGAGTGAGCCTTGAAAATTTTTTGTTAATCAAATTTATCAAAACAGACTCTACTTCAAACTGGACTCCTCAAAGAACGAAAATTGGACAGGGGAGGCGAATCTGACAGCTGGTCAGAACGCGTCAGTGACACAGTACGAGTACAACATCACAGGACTTCTGCCGGATCAGTACTACGTATTCCGTGTCGACGTCCACGGCAGTAATGACGGCAAAGTGGTGGAACAAGTCAGCAAAGGCGTCGTGTCGGCACCGCCTACGAAAGTGCCGTGTACCAGTGAGTGTGCATAGTACCGTATTTTTCGGACTTCTTCTTCTGCGTTCCCATGGCCATAATGGTAAGGTACATATATGTCCGGTTTTCAGTTTTCTTTCACTGGTCTCCCCGCTGCGTACAGCCGACACATCCCGATTTCGGAGGAGCTCAAAGGATAAAAATTATTTGGAAGATTTTTTTTTTAAATAGACCAGCAAGTCAGAAAGATAGCAGATGACAGAGAGCAAAGGGAAAAGGCAGAGTCAAAGAGAGTGGCAGATTAGAGGAAGTTACAAGCACAGAACTTCCAGAAGGTGGGGAAACTATTTTTTGTGAAAGACCCCCCCGGTATCCCCACATGGATTTTTCTGACTGTAAGGCGCACCTTTGTATAAGGTGCGCCCCCCAAATTTACCCAAAATTTTAGATTTTGTTACTATGTTTTCTTGCTATATAAGGTCTGAGTCTTAAAAAAAAGTATTGCCTTATACAGACAAACCCCTATTTTACGACCCTCTGTTAAGAGACCACCTCTCATTTGAGACCGGATTTGTTGGCATGGATGCATTTTACTATGTAAACGACCTCTCTTAAACGACTTCCTCTAAAACGCGACTTACGACCGCCATTTTGTTGGTTTTTACGACCGTTGTTGTCGTCTGCATAGACTTCGAGCAAAGGGAAACAACCACGGTCAAGGGCCTGAAAGCGGAGTCGCTTCCCTTGTTGTAGAAAAGATGGCGGAAAGCGTAGGAAAAACACGAAAACCACTGACTTTGAAAAAGAAAACCACTGACTTTGGACGAGAGTGGAGGTGATTAACAGAAGTCGGTGAAGTGAAACTGTAATACATCGATTGCACAATCCTATGGAGTTGGAAAGACCCAAATCCAGTTTTAATATGTCATTGTATGTGTGCATGAAGAAGAGAGTATGAACTGTGCTGAACTTTTTCTTTCTACGGCTGCCAGTGAAAACCTCCGTCATACGACCCCTCCAATTTACGACCGATTTTTCCTGACATTTTGGAAGTCTTAAAAATAGAGGTTTGTCTGTAGTAAAAAAAAACAACGGTAAATGTACAATAAAAGATTTTCAACAGGACGCTAATCTCATCATTATCCATTGGAATATCGTGGCTTAGCTTACCGTATTTTACGGGCTACAAGGCACACCTGATTATAAGGCGCATCCCCCAAATTTTTACACAAAATTAACCCTTTCACCGCCAATGTTGCATTTTTGCACCACAATGATTTAACACCCATGTCATAAAAACTCCTTGAAATCAGGGTCTGTTATTCAATGATATTGTGTTCCTAAATTTGGGCAGTAAGGATTGACCCCATTCTAAATGTGTCACAGAGAAATCCCACAATATTGCAGACAAAATCTTTTCTGTAGCCAAGTAGCTTTAATGGAATTTTTTGGCTCAAAGATGGCTGGCAGTGAAAGGGTTAAGATTTTGTTATTATAGTTTCTTACTATATTATCAGTCACATTGTAAGGTGCACCCCCCAAATTTGTACACAAAATTCAGATTTTGTTATTATAGTTTATAAAGCCATTTTGGGACCGACGAAAAATTGGATTTAATAAGCGGCGGATTTAATAACCGGCGGTCCAGGATTACGTCATTTTCGAGCATTTTTTTTTTTTGGCTTCTCTTTTGTTTACGTCAGTCACACTTTCACACTTTTTTTTCGTCATTTACACTTGCTTGAATCTAAACAAACAAACTTCACAAGGCCTCTTAAACGATGTTGAACTTTTGTTTTGGTTTTTATTGACTGACATTCTTTTCTAAACTCAGTTACTTCGTGACACACGTGAGCGTGCACATAAATATGTCTTGAGTGACACAAGTGACATATTTTCACGCCAAAAAAAAAGAAAAGAAAAGAAAAAAGAACAAAATCGTGTGAGTTTTACTCACAAACTATGTGATTTCTCTGAGAAAAGTGGCTTTAATAAGCGGCGGGGTGGTTTTATTAAGCGGCTTTTTTTAATACATAACATATAGTGAAAAATCCGGACCGTAAGAAATCGGCTTTAATAAGCGGCTGGCTCTATTAACCGCGGTTTTATAAAGCGGCGACCACTGTATATCATCAGTCACACTATAAGGCGCACCCCCAATCAAACATTACTGCACATATACTTGTGGCGGTACCATAGCCGATGAGGTTTAACCGAGGCGTGGTTGCCGCTACACCTATCTGCATTAATTAAAAAAATCGGGACTTTACTGGTGTTCGCACTGCCTCCGGGCATTGCCTCCAGTATTGTTCCCACCATCTTTGTATTTACAAATGTCCCATATGTGTCTGTTCCAGACCGAGAGGACGTAAAGCACCATTTTTCATTCATTCATTCGGCGCACCCCCAAAATATTTACACAAAATTAAGATTTTGTTATGATAGTTTTTTTACTATATTATTAGTCACATCATAAGGCGCACCCCCCAAATTTTACACAAAATTAAGATTTTGTTACATAAACAAACAAACAACTACACGACAAGTGTAAAGTGACGTTACTTTATTCACAAGAGACAAAACAAAACCACTGGATATTTCGACGAATGCGCCGTTATCAACATAGACAAACAATTAAACAGCAAACATCAAATATAGCAAAAGGAGCCAAAAGCAGGCAACAAAAGGAGCAAAAAACAAACTAGATCAAAATATAAAAACAATACTCGCTGTTTCAGTTTTTTTATATTTTTTTAAAGATTTTGTTATAGTTTCTTACTGTATTATGAGTCACATTATAAGGCCCAGGGGTCTCAGTCTATGAGGAAAAAAAAGTATCGCCTTAATATAGTCCGTAAAATGCGGTAGTCTTTCGTGGAAGACCCCATCATGAATCTCAAACAAGGGGTCATTTGCACCTGTGTCATGAGAAATAAGTACCTACCGTGAAATAAGTGCCCTTCAAAAGCGCACTAGAACCATTCTTCTTTCATGGGAGAAGTAAGTCCTGTTTTTGAATGTTGCCAGAAAAGGAATTCCTTTCTTTTTAATTTGCCAAACAAGATCTTTGTGTGTCTACTGTATTTTTTAAACGCTTTAACCCTTTCACCGCCAACGTCGCATTTATGCACCACAATGGTTTAGCACCCACGTCACTAAAAGGCATCAAATCAGGGCCTGTTATCTGAAGACCCTATTTTCTTAATTTTGGGAGGTAAGGACAGGCCTAATGTTATGCATGTCACAGAGGAATTCACAATATTTGCAAATAATCTTTTTTGTTTGAGCGCCTTGTATAAGCTTTCAGCTTGTTGTGTTCGTTCTCATTTGTTTATGTTGCTGCTTTACTATGTGATACTCAATACAAATTCGTTTAAACCAAATCCATTTTTTTCTCTACCCAGTTAAGTTTAATGGTATATTTTTGCTGAAAATTAAAAATATGGCTGGCGGCGAAAAGGGTTAACCTATCTTTGTATTATTATATTATTTGCTTTGTTGTATTCAATTTTGTATGCATGTCAATTTGCTTTGTAGTGTAATTTGCTTGCTACCTTTGTGTTTTTGTTGTTGTGTGCATCAAGGACTGATTGGAAGAATAGGCATCTCCTAAAATCTTTATCCTTGTCAAATAAAGTTTTCACTTTCTTGCTCTCTCTCTCTCTCTCTCTCTCTCTCTCTCTCTCTCTCTCTCTCTCTCTCTCTCTCTCTCTCTCTCTCTCTCTCTCTCTCTCTCTCTCTCTCCTCTTTCTAGTTCTCTCTCTCTCTCTGTCTGTCTGTCTCTCTCTCTCTCTTCTCTCTCTCTCTCTCTCTCTCTCTCTCTCTCTCTCTCTCTCTCTCTCTCTCTCTCTCTCCTCTCTCTCCTCTTCAGCAATGCTTATATTATTACCCTGTATAAATAAAAAAATTCGTTTTCGCAACATTTCTTCTCTCTCTCTCTCTCTCTCTCTCTCTCTCTCTCTCTCTCTCTCTCTCTCCTCTATCTCTCTCTCTCTCTCTCTCTCTCCCTCTCTCTCCCCCTCCCCCCTCCCTCTCTCCAGTGACTTACTGTTTTCTTCTTCTTTTTTTTCCAGCAACGACAGCTCCTCCACCTGTGACCATTTCCAGTGATTGTGGAGTGAGTGTGTGTGTTGTGTGCTGTGTGTGTGTGTGCGTTTGTGTGTGTGTACGTGCGTGCGTGTGTGGTGTGTGTGTGCGTGCGTGCGTGCATGCGTGTGTAGCGTTTGGTTGTCCGTGTCTGTGATTCGTTTGTGTGTGCTGAAATAATTCCTCTGTGTGTGTGTGTGTGTGTTTGTTGGTGTGTGCGTTTGGTTGTCCATGTCTGTGATTCGTTTGTGTGTTGCTGAAATACTTCCTCTGTGTGTGTGTGTGTGTGGTGTGTGTGTGCGTTTGGTTTGTCCATGTCTGTGATTCGTTTGTGTGTGCTGAAATAATTCTCTGTGTGTGTGTGTGTGTGTGTGTGTGTGTGTGTGTGGCGTTTGGTTGTCCATGTCTGTGATTCGTTTGTGTGTGCTGAAATAATTCCTCTGTGTGTGTGTGTGTGTGTGTGTGTGTGCGTTTGGTTGTCCAATGTCTGTGATTCGTTTGTGTGTGCTGAAATAATTCCTCTGTGTGTGTGTGTGTGTGTGTGTGTGTGTGTGTGTGTGCGTTTGGTTGTCCATGTCTGTTCGATTCGTTTGTGTGTGCTGAAGTAATTCCTCTGTGTGTGTGTGTGTGTGTGTGTGTGCGTGCGTGTGTTTGCGTACGTGCATGCGTGTGTGCGTTTGGTGTCCGTGTCGTTTGTGATTCGTTTTGTGTGTGCTGAAATAATTCCTTTGTGTGTGTGTGTGTGTGTGTGTGTGCGTGTGTGCGTGCGTACGTGCATGCGTGTGTGCCGTTTGGTTGTCCGTGTCTGTGATTTGTTTGTGTGTGCTGAAATCATTCCTCAAGGTCTATTGATATCTATAGATGTGTGAAGCTTTTTTTTTTTTGCTTGTCCTATCTTCGTCTGGGCCGTACAGTGGTGTTGCTCCCACGCCGCTCATTCTAAATCCCAATTCGCAGCCACACTCCGGCTTGTTCAGGTCGCAGAATCCGAGACCAGCAGTCCAAGGGAACGAATCTATGTTAGGCCGTCAGGAGGCGAAGTTCTTTTGTTTGTCACAAGCACTTTGTACTAGAAAAAAGAAAGAAAAAAACGAACGAAGAAATCAAAGCTTTGGGTTTGGTTGTGCTGGTGATGAGTGTTACAGACAGGCATGAATAAACAAACAAACAAATTTGAAATGGGGTTGCTGTGATTGCACGGTTCCTTCGATCCTTCCTTCTGTATAACGACCACGGTCACTCAGCTGACTATCCTGTCAGTTTCTGTTAGTTATTAGGTATGAGGTACTTTATTGTTACAGAGGCGACACTGTGAAATTCGGGTTGCTCCTACCTGGAGAGCGCGTCGCAGCCAGAGGTTTGGGATTTTTCTAATTTTTTTTTGCATGCAATTTTGTGTGTGATTGATGAGGAAGGAAAGGAGGGTGGGGGGTAACTATTGACAAAATGACGGACTTTTTCGTTGCCTCTGGGTTTTAACGTATGCTAAGTGCATAGGCACACGGGACATCGGTTTATAGTCTTATCCGAAATACTTCATGTTCAGACCGTAAGTCTTTGTGCAGAGTGAGTGGGGAAAATCCCCTGTATCCAGGTTCGAGCTCGGGGCTTACTTAACACAAAGCGAACACGTTACCACTGTGCCACTATTATACAACGTATGCCCATCCATTATTACTGCTGTGCCGTGCCGTCTTTTTCTTTAGGTAGTAGGTACTTATAGTCTCAGAGGCGTCTTTGTGAAATTCGGGTTGCTCTCACCTAAAGAGCCCGTCGCAGCCAGAGGCGCGCAACCCAATTTAAACAAAATGTGTTTTTGGCATGCGCTTTTTGTGTGACTGATGAGGAAGGAACGCACGAAGCGAAACGCGGCTACCACTGTGCCACTCTACTTCACCTTAGGGTGTTTGGGTGTTTTTTTGCATGCTATGTTTGTTTGACTGATGAGGAACGGACACGAAGCGAACGCGCTACCACTGTGCCATTATACACCTTAGGGTGGGTTGTTTTTTTGCATGCTATTTTTGTGTGCCTGATGAGAAAGACAACTCGAAGCGAAAGCGATACCTACTGTTCCAATCCTACACCTTAGGTTTTTGTGGCGGGGTTTTTGCATGCGATTTTTGTGTGACTGAATGAGGAAGGAACGCTAAGCGAACGCGCTACCATTGTGCACTCTACACCTTAGGTTTTGTGGGTTTTTTTGCATGCGATTTTTGTATAACTGATGAGGAAGAAACACGAAGCGAACTAGCTACCACTGCGCCACTCTAAACTAATGGTCGTTGTTTTTTGTGTGTGTCCCAATCAGGCACCGAGATTTTCAACGCTGTGTCGTTCATGAAAGAAGGCAGCAGCTCGCTGGTGGTCCGGTGGTCCATCGACCCCGATCTCCGACGCTTTTCATGGAACATCACTCTGTCGTACCAGCTGATTGGAACCGGTGACTGCTCTCGCCTTAATGAGCAAGACGTCGTGTCGGTGCCGGTGCTTCAGACAAACACCGAGTTCAGGTAATGTTGCGTGTCCGCCTGAAATAGGTCTCATCGCAGCCATTAGGTATTATTAGGTACTTTATAGTGACAGGGGGGGGTAGTTCCCCACTCTCTCGGGCCAAAGGGATTTGAGGGCTGCTGGCATTTTGTCCTCAAAGGCCAACCAAAGTCCTGTGTATTAGAACTGAAAATGTCCCCCCCCCCTCCCTCCCCTGTCAGGGTACAAATGTCCGATTGAAATGTGACACCGGCAGACTTTGACCTGCTGATTTTCAGCAAGAGCCTGGACATTTTGTCCTGCTGGTTTTCAGCAAGAGCCGGGTCATTTTGACAGCTGGTTTTCAGCAAGAGCCGGGTCATTTTGACCAGCTGGTTTTCAGCAAGAGCCGGGTCATTTTGTCCTGCTGGTTTTCAGCAAGAGCCGGGTCATTTTGTCCTGCTGATTTTCAGCAAGAGCCGGGTCATTTTGCCCTGCTGGTTTTCAGCAAGAGCCGGGTCATTTTGTCCTGCTGGTTTTCAGCAAGAGCCGGGTCATTTTGTCAGCTGGTTTTCAGCAAGAGCCGGGTCATTTTGACCAGCTGGTTTTCAGCAAGAGCCGGGTCATTTTGTCCTGCTGATTTTCAGCAAGAGCCGGGTCATTTTGTCCTGCTGATTTTCAGCAAGAGCCGGGACATTTTGTCCTGCTGATTTTCAGCAAGAGCCGGGTCATTTTGTCCTGCTGATTTTCAGCAAGAGCCGGGACATTTTGACCAGCTGATTTTCAGCAAGAGCCGGGTCATTTTGACAGCTGGTTTTCAGCAAGAGCCGGGTCATTTTGACCAGCTGGTTTTCAGCAAGAGCCGGGCCATTTTGTCCTGCTGATTTTCAGCAAGAGCCGGGTCATTTTGTCCTGCTGATTTTCAGCAAGAGCCGGGTCATTTTGTCCTGCTGATTTTCAGCAAGAGCCGGGTCATTTTGTCCTGCTGATTTTCTCGTTTGTTGACAGATTGTCGTATCATTTTTCCATCCCCTGTATTTTGTTGTTTGGTGCTTTACAGTCACAGAGGCGTCTCTGTGAAATTCGGGTTGCTCCCACCTGGAGAGCGCGTCACAGCCAGAGGCGTGCCACCCAATTCTTTTAAAAAAAATGTGCATGCGATTTTTGTGAGTGATAGGGAAGGAAAGGGGCATCATTGCAGGCTTTGATAATGCACAGATCTATAGTGCGGCCACCAGTTGATTTGAATTGTGTTTCTTCTCCTTCTTCGATCGCTTAGACAGTTTCCTGTCATATGAGTGCAGATGCTTCATGCTGCCTTTACGCGCCTAACTAAGAAATAGGTATTGGCCACTGCAACTAGGGTTATTAACGCCCTTGATGATGGCAAGAGTTAAGCCCTTGTTGATCAGTATCCAAAAGGGCATTCACTCTTGCAAATGGCAGCCATTAAGTGGCCTCAAATAGGGTTATTGGTGAGAGTTATGCTCTTGTTTGGTCAGTACTCAACCATCTTCCCTCCCCACCAAGGGCATTCACTCTTGCCCAAGGTGTTCTTTGCAGTGGCCAATAACACTGTTTCATAATTCGGTCTTTTGGGGTTATCTTTCCCTACTGTCTCGTCTTGAAGTCGGTTTGGGGTAGTTCCGGTTCAAAATTAGAATTAAAAACTGGAAGTTACCTACCTTAAACAACAACTATATTTTGTTCTTGTCTTCAAGTCTTGGGGTATTAATGTGGTCGTATCAAGTAAACAAATAAGAACATAACTGTTTATAGTCAACGAATGTAAACACTTTAAGAAAGAAACATGAAACAGGACTTAATATTATTAAATCTACAAACTGATAACTGAGCAATTAAACACCCCTCTATTTCAATTACTGAGCAGCCATGCCGTGTTGACAGCATTTCCTAACCGGAACTACTTGTGGCGGTGCCATAGCCGATGAGGTTTAACCGAGGCGTGGTCACCGCTACAGCTATCTGTATTAATAAAAAAAAATCGGGACTTTACTGGTTTTTCGTACTGCCTCCGGGCATTGCCTCCATTATTGTTCCCACCATATTTGTATTTACAAATGTCCCATATGTGTCTGATTCAGACCAAGAGGACGTAAAACTCCATTTTCTCTCTCTCTTCAATATAAATTTTTAAATTATTGTATTCCTTTTGCATACATATGACACCACGAACTTCGGTTCCCAATCTTTTCGAAGAAAATGTTTAACTTCCCAATTATAGAATGCCCGCACCCCATCTTCATTATATATGTAGTCCATGTTCTGTCTACGTTCGTCTTGTAAATGTTTTTTCCTTATTTACACATCTAACCAGTAAACATGTCCCATATGTGCCTTTCCGGGTCGAGAGGATGTCAAACACCAATATTTCTTCTAACCGGAACTAGGAGTGTCCTAACGGGCACACAACTCGTCTGTTACTTCCGTTTTCATTTCGAAACAGTGCTATAGGCCCAGCATGTCCGCCTTCGGCTACAGGAAATCTTTGTAAGGGTTTCTTGAAAAAAAGGCGGCAGGAGAATGGACCGGTAAGGTAGAAAGATAGAGGATGACAGTAAGCAAATGGGAAAAGGCAGAGTCAAAGAGAGTGACAGATTAGGAGGAAGTTTTCAGGCACAGAACTTCCAGAAGGTGTGGGGGGGAACTATTTGTACTGTTTTTGTATTTTGATTAATTTGTTCTTTGTCAGGTTGTCTCAGCTGAATGCGTGGAGCCAGTACGAGATAACTCTGACAGCGCAGGGCACAGGAATTATCTCCGCTGTCAACGGCAGTGAGGCCATCACCGCTATCACCGGAGAAATCTGTGAGCTGTTTCCCCCTTTTTCTTTTGCTGTTGAAAAACCATGTTTTGCTAGAGTGAATGCCCTTGGTAGATGCTTGAGTACTGACCAAACAAGGGCATAACTCACCATTAACAGAGGCCACTAAAGTTACTACTACTGCCCTTTTCAGTACTGACCAACAAGCTGAAGAATTGTATGCTGCTGGTCGGTTTGGTATTTGATGACAAGAGAGAGAGAGAGAGACAGAGAGAGATAGACAGAGAAGAGAGAGAGAGAGAGAGAGAGAGAGAGAGAGAGAGAGAGAGAGAGAGAGAGAGAGAGAGAGAGAGAGAGAGGAAATACGAATGTTTTATTGAGTGTAGAAAGGTTAAGCTACAATAGCTTCTTTGCACTTTGCACTCTCACTCACACACTCACACCTTGCATCAAGCAAAGAAAAATTGAGATAATCCCAATCAAGTCGAAAGAGAGAGAGAGAGAGAGAGAGAGAGAGAGAGAGAGAGAGAGAGAGAGAGAGAGAGAGAAAGTATTACTAAAAAGTAAGCCCAAATGTACACAGACTGCTAAAATAAAAAGACCTTATATTCTAAAGCCAGAAGAAACATCCAGCTTGTTTCCAATGTTTTTATCAGTATTTTTATCTTTCATTCTTATTGGCCTCTGCAACTAGCTTTATTAAAGCCCTTGACAGCGAGAGTGAAGCCCTTTGTTGGTCAGTATCCAAAAGAGAATTTTCACTCTTTGCAAAAGGCAGCTATTTAGTGGCCTCAAATAGGGTTATTGGCGAGAGTTG
The DNA here is from genome assembly GCA_017654935.2 of Phymorhynchus buccinoides. NCBI lineage: Eukaryota > Metazoa > Mollusca > Gastropoda > Neogastropoda > Raphitomidae > Phymorhynchus > Phymorhynchus buccinoides. Next base: position 37,035,939 of record CM065705.1, on the reverse strand, counting down.
TTTCCCTTGTTTGGTCAGTACTCAAACATCTAGCAAGGGCATTCACTCTAGCAACAGGTGGTTGTTGCAGTGACCAATAGAAGTGAACTCCTTCTCTTTAGTCTGTGCGTGCGTTAGACGGTGAAACCTCATGCGCTTATTCGCAAATAAGTAAAAGAACGTTACCAAAAAAAGCTGTTGGGATAAGTGCATGCATTTCCGCGACTAATGTGTACACTGCCTTACTCTATATGTGACCTAGCACCACGAAAGGGACATTAAGTGCAAAAATGACAATTCTGAGAAAATGGTACATTTAGAAACTTCAGACAATTCTTGTAATAACTTTTTCCGTTTTAGAGTTATGATCATTTAAAGTTGGTAGGATGACAGTCTGCCATTTTGAGAAATCACAGTCCAAAATTTAGAAGCCTAGCTGAAGAAAATGCATCAACCTACTCACTTTAAAGCACAACTTTTTAGAGTAATTAAAGACCATAACAATGCTTGTCCTTTATAAATATGAAAGATGAGATGTTAGAGAGCACAAAAATACCCATATACCTCAAAACTGATTAAAAAAAAAGAATTATTTTTTTGACTTTGCAAGCCTGTGGTGAGAACCTAGCCCATTGACTTAATGTCCCTTTCATGGTGCTGGGTCACATATAGTCTGAATACTTATGGGAATTCTGAAAAGGAGCCCTAAAGGCAGATTTTTTTTTTTGTTTGTATTTTTCTTTTTTTTTCTTTTTTCTTTTTTTTAACCAGTACCTCAAGGCGGCTATAAACAACCTTCGAGCCAGCGACGTCCGAAACACGTCAGTCGCGCTCGCCTGGAGTTCTGTGCCCTGCGTCGAGAGAGGCGGGGTTTTGCTCCACTACGACATCATCGTTATGACGTCATCATCGTCATCGACCACGCAGCTTCAGTCTAACGTGACAACAGTGACGGTGACGCAACTGACGCCGTTCACTAACTACACGGCCAAAGTACGCTACGTTAACAGCGCTGGGGCGGGGCCTTACAGCGAGGAGTTGCCATTTAGCACTGCAGAGGGAGGTATTAAGAAAGAATTTTGTCTTGTGTTTTAGTAATAAATAATAATATTAATTGATAGCATTTCTATAGCGCCTTTCTATAATTATTTTACACTCAAGGCGCTTCGCTTCCATTCACTTTCACGCTGTCACACAAAACGTTATTACCCCAATCATTCACCCAGGTACAAGATCAAGAAGGAAAAATTTACAAACCGAATGAGCTTTGAAAGTAGTGTGTCTTGAGTTTAGCTTTGAAAGTAGAGATAGTTGGTTCATGGCGGAGATCGACTGGGAGGGAATTCCAAACAGCAGGGGCACTGAAACTGAAGTCACCAAATTATTTTAGATTTGTTTTTGGAACTTTCAGAAGTTTTGTGTTTGAGGACCTGAGTGAGCGGGAAGGAGTGTAGGTGTGAAGAGCACTGGAGAGGTAAGGTGGAATGGTCTGTTCAAAGTGACGGAAGGATAGGACAGCCAGCTTATACTGAAGGCGGGACTGCACAGGGAGCCAATGGAGCTCCTTCAGAAGTGGCGTTTTGGGTCAGTGGGTGGATTCCTTGTGCCTCCATATGGGGAGCTGGACGTCCGCGCCCCCCCTCCCCGTGGGATTACCGGGGGGGGGGGGGGGGGGGGGGAGGGGGCGGGATCTTTCGTAAAAATAGTTTCCCCTACTTTCTGGAAGTTCTGTGCTTATAGCTTCTTCTAATCTGTCACTCTCTTTGACTCTGCCTTTTTCCCTTTGCTTGCTGTCATCTACTATCTTTCTGCATTTTTTTCCTTGGTCCATTCATTCCTGCCTTTTTTTCAAGAAACACTTTCAATAACATTTCCTCCAGCCGAAGTCAGACATGCTGGGCCTAACTATTTTTTAGTTAGGCGCATAACGGCAGCATGACGCATCTGCACTCATAAAATGACAGGAAACTGTCTGAGCGATCGAAGAAGAAGACGAAGAACATAAACAAATTTGTATCAGACAAAGAAGGAAGAAGCCAACAACAAGCAAACACATCATTATTGAAACAGTGCACACACAAAATGCAGCATAACGCAGTACTACTAAATCAAAGTATGTGCCTAGGACAATGCATTATGAATCAGGTTTGTGTACAGGAGACTACAAATACAGTGAACACAACTAGTAGGATTTTTTTGATCAGATTTCATGTTTTAGACGGTAGAATTTCACGTCAATCGTGCCTCACAAATGTCAAAATCGGATCGCAGTGAATCGAATCATAATGCTAGTGCTGGCTAGGCCTTTAGTCTGTCGTAATGTTTTACATAGTTTTCTTTGTATTATTCTTTGCCCGTTTATTTATGAATTCCTATTTTTCCTTTCCATTTCTTTCCATCGTGAGAAGCATGGAAGCAAAAGCAAAGTAGTTTCCCCACACGCCGCCTTCTGGAAGTTCTGTGCTTGTTTAAACAAAAAAAAAAAAAAAAAAAAACCCCAAATCTGTCACTCGTGCTTGACTCAAAATAATAACATATGCTTACTACCATCTACTATCTGGAACAAATTCCGGTCAATTAGCTCAGAAAAAAAAAACTCAACAAACACTTACAGACTGCTTTTTATTGCGTAGTGGCCCCGGTATTTTATGGGGTTAGTCTTCATTATAACTGATTTTATTATTGGTTTTCTGTCAATGTATTAACAATTTTATTGTTGTTACTTAGCGATGGGGTGTCTTCTACTGTATTGGTAATGCACTTTGGGCAGAACAACTCCTTATAAGAACTAGTTCTCTCGTTTGTGTTCTTATCTAATACTTCTTTTCTGCATGGCAATTAACAACTTAAATATTCAGAGAAATTCACTAAATTACTTATTCTTTTGTTGATGGAGACCCGTAGAAACATACCATGACTAAAAAAAGTACAGTGAAAACGGACCACATTTATACACAACAATAGTCTTGTAATATTGCGTGTGTAACTCTCATAATAAGTTTAACAAATAAATTGTTTACAATGGTTCTTTAGTATAAAACGAAATTTAATATAATGTTATGTGTCCCCGCCCCCTCCTCGTTCCCATCGTGTCGTACGACGTTGCGGTTACCCGGTCTCAACGGCTTCCTATGGCATCGTTTTACTCTATAAAAAAGCTGATGTATATCGTACTCAGAACTACACTGCTGAATACTATCATGCGTGCAGTAACAGATCACTCTAGATGACACCCCCATTGGTGTTTTGTGATCGGGAGTATGCCTAACTTTGTGTTCTGTGTTTTTTTCTCTTTTGCGTCTGGCTGTGGGCGGTGGCGGAAGATGTCGTTGCATGAAAACCAGAGAGGGAGAGAGTGCTCGAATGATTCCCAGATACTTACACTAGGGGATAAAGACAAGAATCGGGAGGGAGTTTTTTTTTTTGCTCTCCTATTGATACTATGTTTTTATCCTTGTATTAATTTTTGGATTATTTTCATATCAAGCAAGCCCCCCCACCCCTCCTCCGGGCTGGTTCTGATTAGTAATCTTCTATTTATTTAATTATATTCACTAAAATTATCGAAATCAGTGTAAAACACAAAGGCAATTGTTGTAAACAAAAAAGACAGAGAGATAGTGTTTAGGAATAAAAAAACATCTTTTCTTTATATTTTTTATAGTGAGAAGATAATAGATTATATATTAGTTTTTGTAAGATGAGAATATTTATGCTTCCCCCCTCCGTTTTTTATATAACAATTCACAAATATTCCTGATTATTTTGATGGCAATTTTTTTTTGATGCGTTTTAGTCTACACCTATATGTCTGTGTTTTATAATTATCTGTATGTTTAGACAATATTGATTGTGTCAGTTGTGTGTTTCCGAAGTATACATGTGTATGCCTATTTGCATGTGCATTAGCGATTATTTGGTTTTGTTGTTGAATTTATTGCTTTTAATTTTTGTTGCTGTTAAGCGCATATAGCTCCACATTTGGTGGATGAGTGCGCTTGTATAAATGATTCACATAATTATTATTATTATTATTATTATTTATTATTACAGTGGAACCACTCCCTTATAAGACCTTCAAAAATCATCTCAAAATGAGGTCTTATAAGGGAAGGGTCTTATAAGGGAGGGGTTTTATACGGGAGGTAATTTTAATACTTACAAAGAAGGGCAATGTCTCAGAGAAGTAGGTCTTATATGGGAGGAAGTCTTATTGATGTGAGGTCTTATAAGGGAGGGTATTATCAGGGAGGTATTTGTAATAGCTTTACAAAGAAGGTCAATGTCTCGGAGAAGTAGGTCTTATATGGGAGGGAGTCTTGATAGGGGAGGTCTTTTAAGGGAGGGGTCTTATGAGGGAGGTAATTATGTATACTTACTAAGAAGGGCAATGTCTCAGAGAAGAAGGTCTTATATGGGAGGGAGTCTTATAGTGGTAGGTCTTATAAGGGAGGGGTCCTTATAAGGGAGGTAATTGTAATACTTACAAGGAAGGGCAATGTCTCAGAGATTAAGGCCTTATATGGGATGGAGTCTTATAGTTGGATGTCTTATAAGGGAGGGGTCTTATAGATGGAGGTAATTTTAAACACTATGGGGGGGGGGGGGGGGCAAGAAGACAATGTCTCAGAGAAAAGGTCTTATATGGGTAGGAAGTCTTATAGTGGGGGGTCTTTATAGTGGGAGGGAGTTTATAAGGGAGTAATTTTAAAGCTTACAAACAAGGGCAATGTCTCAGAGAAGTAGGTCTTATATGTGAGGGATATCTTTATCGTGGGAAGGTCTTATAAGGGAGGCTCCGACTGTATTATAATAAAGTGCGCCTTATAGTCCCCGAGAAAATACGATATTATTATTATTTACAGGTTCGTGCCAGCACCCACGCAGGTTTCGGAGACTACGGCAGCGCGGTTCAGACGCGGACCTTTCCCATCAGGCCCTTCCCTCCCAGCTCGTTGGTGCAGTCGTGGGTCAATTCGTCCTGCGTCTCTCTCAGCTGGCTGCCTCCCGATCAGACCTCCGTCACTGTCACCGGCTACCAGGCCTATAAGACAACGCAGTGGATCCTCCCTGTATAAGACCTTCAAAAGTCATCCAATGAGGTACTTATAAGGGAGGTAATTTTTAACACTTACAAAGAAGGACAATAGTCTCAGAGAAGCAGGTCTTATATATGGTAGGGTGTCTTATAATAATAATATTAATAATAACAGTACATTTATATAGCGCTTTAAACTCTAGATGAGCCCAAAGCGCTTTACAATCATTTATTCATCAACAGATAACAAAAATCAACATTCAAGAGTGACACCAACCACCAACAGTGCATATGCAAAGCAACTCCTCTCTCTCTCTCTAACACACACGCACACACCCACGCACACAAAAAGGCGCGCACACACGCACACACACACCCACCACAGCACACACACACCACAACACACACACACATACGCACAGCGTGCCCACGCACTACGCACGCACACTGCACACACACACACACACACACACACACACACACACACACACACATAAACACCACAATTATTGAGCGCCAACTCGTTCAAACCCCATTCGGTAAGCCACAGCAACTGAGCCGCATGGACTGACCACATACACCAACACGCAGACACAAACACCCTCACACACAACGTCCGCACGCAGAGGGCCACACGGACACACACAAGAACCACACACACATGCGTGCACACAAAACCAAAAAACACACAATACACACATGCACACATTCATAGCTCACACACACACACACAAGGACACATTAGACCCACTGGACACACACACACCCACACACACACAGCACACACACACACACACACATACACACACTGGGAGGTCACATAAGGGAGGTTCCACTGTAGTAGATTATTTTCTCTCCTGTTTTTGAGTTAACCCTTTCGGTGCCAGCCTTTTCTCACAGCAACAAAAATATCATTAACCTTAAGTGGGTAGAGAGAGAAAAATGTATCTGCAATATTGGGAGGTTTATTCCTCTGTGACATGTATAACATTGGGGCTAATCCTTACCTGCCCAAAATTGTGATGAATTGTTAAGGGTCTTTAGTGACATGGGTGTTAAACCATTGTGGTGCATACAATGCGACAGTGACGATGAAAGAGTTTAGGCCTGGTACACAGTACATTGTCCGGGATTTTCCGCGCGGAGATAATAAGTAAAAGAAAGAAGGAAAAAAAAGATGCGGATTAGGGGAAATACGGACACGCCCAGCTTAATTTTTCTTCTTCCTTTCTTTGACTTATTTACTGATTGCACATGGGTTTCCGCACGGAATGATCTGCTGTTACAGTGATGTACCGAGGATCGAAAAGTGATAGGACAAACTGTCCTGAGATGGCCGAGAAATCAACAGGATCCTTGAAAAGGCTGTCTTTCTGGTGATCTTGATGTGTTTCTTGTGCAAGAACACTCATCCGTCAGTGTGCCCCTTTAAAGTTGTTGAATTACTTTTCCCGTCAGCTGTTCATCAGCAAGATTGCGAAAGTGATGTGCTTAAATACACATTTCTACCCCAGTCCCCAACCCCCACACCCCCCAAAAAACAACAACAATAAAACCCAACCAATATCAACAACAAAAAAACACTGACTATTGACACAGGTGTTTGCGTTTGAAAGTTGTCATTGACAAATTGATCGTTGGTAGTTTGAATTTCTTACAACAATAAAGTCTGAAAAAACAACATTTGTTTGAAAAAATTATTCTTTTTAAATATTTTTGTAGTTCGTTTAATGTCCTATTATTTAAAATTGTGTTAAATTTATTCATTCATGATTTCAATGTGATGTCAAACTGCAAGCAGTCGTTTGGAAATGAAACGACAAAATAGTCAGCACCATCGTGATCAACCCTCTTGCATTTCTTCCGGCCCGAACCGCCCAGCCGGAAGTTGCCTCTGTGTATTCAAGCCGCCCAAAACCGCCCGTAGCTTGCCCCCGACTCTGAGACCCCCTCTGATGGCATTATCATCATGCACTACGTTCTGGCTTGTTATACACACACTATGAAGAAGCTTCTCACTTGTAATGATGTGATAGTAACTGTATGGCGCTCTGTGTGCTTCAAAAGACAGATTTCCCCCAAAATGTATGAAAGAATATGAACACTAGAAGTGGGGGTTTTCTGTAACAATTGCAAATTGAAAGAGGGTTAACTTACAATCATAATTTTATTTCACAACCATTGTTGTTTTCAGGTAACTTTCGACAAACAAAACGACAACTCCACCACCACCACCACTACCGACCTCCCAGCCGACACCACCAGCCACACCCAATGCGGATTAGACTCCGCCTCCGAATACTCCGTCTCCGTGGCCTCGGAATCGCTCGGAGGCTCAGGCCAGCCCGCGACCCTCGCGGTCCTGACGGAGCAAGAGACTCCGCCCACCCCCACCGCCCTGCGTCTCGTTCGAACAACTCCAACCACAGCCGTGATTCAGATTCGCCCCGTGTCCATCAAACCCGGGCCCTTGATTTTCTACCAGATCGAAGTGGACAGACTGAGTAGTGTGGAAAGCGAAGGAGGGAACAGTGGGTAGCGGCAGTAGTAATAGTAATAGTAATAGTAGTAGTAGTAGTGGTAGTAGTACTGGTAGTAGTAGCAGTGGTAGCACTGACGGTGCGAGGCGTCGAAGGAAACGCCTGGCCGAAGTGCCGGGCTACGTCACGGCACAGCTGAGTCAGGAGAGCGTGGAGAAGAGCGGCAGCGTGTTTGTCGTGGGCGACGGGAAGAACTACAGCGGCTACGTCAACGTTCCGCTGCAGCCCGGTCAGGCCTATCAGATCTACTACACCATCGTCAGCCAGTGGAACGGCCTCACCAAATTCTCCATCAGTCAACTGCCGGAGCCTTTCACCACCCCCCTACCCACCACCACCACTACCACAACCACCACCACCACCACCAACACCACAGCCACCTCCACCGCTGAAGCCGTCACGGAGAAACAAGAAGATGATGATGACGGCGCTTTCATCGGCATCATTGTCGCGCTAGCGCTCGTTATCCTGCTCATCATCGTCATCGTCATCGTTGTGGTGGTGCTCTTGCGGCGTCGAAGGCGCCGGACTAGGAAGTTGGCCTACATCGAACTGGACGACGAGCGCAAGACAAAACCGGTCGACGACTACGACCCGGAGCGCTACTGGAACCAAGTCACGACCCTAGGAGAGGAGCGGTACATCGTCGTGGGCAGGGAATGCCTTCCGGACGAACAGCTCTTCCCGGTGGTACTACAACAGCACCACCTACCCCAAAACAGCCTGGTGAGTTTCCGGAAAGAGTTCCAGTCCTTGCCTCGCTCCGTGGACCAAGCGACGACTGAGGAAGCGTCCCGGCACCCTGATCGAAATCGATTCCCACACATCCTGCCATACGACCATTCCCGGGTGGAGTTGTCTCCCGATGCCTCGAGCTCGTGCGCGTACATCAACGCCAATTTCGTGTCCGGGTATAAGAGGCTGCGGGCCTATGTGGCTGCCCAGAGCCCGTACAACGACGTGACGGCGGTGGATTTCTGGCGCCTGATCCGTCAGCGGGGTGTGGCCACGGTGGTGATGCTGGCGAACGTGGTGGAGGATAACATTGTGAAGTGCACCCAGTTCTGGCCTCGGCAAGGTATGTGTGTGTGTGTGTGTGGGTGTGTGTGTGGGGGTGTGTGCGTGTGTGTGTATGTGTGTGTGTGTGTGTGTGTGGGTGTGTATGTGTGTTTGTTTGTGTCACGTGTGGTGTGTGTGTGGAGGATGTGTGTGTGGGTTGTGTGCTCGTGCATGTTTGTTTGTTTATTATTGCTGTTATTTTTTTAATTTATTTATTGTAAATGCCTAGGGCATTCATTTGATGACCGTATTTTACGGACTATAAGGCGATACTTTTTTTCCCTACACTGAGATCCCTCCGCCTTATAATGTGACTGATAATACAGTAAGAATAACTACAATAACAAAATGTGAATTTTGTGTAAAAAAAATTGGTGGGGTGCCTTATATTAATCAGGTGCACCTTGTAGTCCGTAAAATATGGTAGGCGTATGAATGTAAACAATATTAGTAATGTAGTTTATAATGTATTGTTAAAAATTCAGGACTTTACTGGTGTTGCACTGCCTCCGGGCATTGCCTCCAGGATCGTTCCCACCATCTTTATATCTACTAATGTCCCATAATGTGTCTGTTCCAGACCGGAGGATGTTAAACAGATTTTCATTCAATTCTTCTTCTTCTGCGCTCCCGGGCCATATGGCCATAATGGGTAAGATACGTATGTGTCCGGTTTTCAGTTTTCACTGGTCTCCGCGCTGCGTACAGCCGACACATTCCGATTTCGGAGGAGCTCAAAGGAGAAACATTATTTGGAAGATTGTTTTTGAAAAAAGGCAGGTGAATGGGCCAAAGTCAGAAAAATAGATGATAGAAAGCAAAGGGAAAAGGCAGAGTCAAAGAGAGTGGCAGATTAGAGGAAGTTACAAGCACAGAACTTCTAGAAGGTGGGGGAACTATTTTTACAAAAGACCCCCCCCGGTATCCCCACGGGGAGAGACTCATGGAGGGGGCGGGGCCATCCAGCTCCCCATATGGAGGCACGAGGCATGCCCCGTTCATTCTATCAATAATAATAATAAATTGACCACTTGCATACATGTGCCGATGTTTTGCACACCGCAGGTAAGGTGACCATTGGGGAGTTTTACCTGGAGCTTCAGGAGGAGCTGACCTACGCCGATTTCACCGTGTACGACATCAGCGTCAGTCACAGCGGGGACGTGTACGAGCGCACCGTGCGTCTGTTCGACTTCACCTCCTGGCCGGACCACGGCGTGCCCGACGACCCCTTGCCTTTCCTTGACCTTCGACACAAGGTCAGTATTCAGGGCTCCCAATTGTCCCGCAAAACAAGGGGTCCCAGGGACTCCTTCACTACAGAATAGAGGGTCCTAGAGGTGGGATAGAAGGTCCTACTGCCGTACTGGCATTACAAATGCTAAAAAGAATTTTTCTAATGCATCCCTGGGACCCCCTGCACATTCTTTTAACCCTTTCGCTGCCAGCCATTTTTTAGCCAAAAAATACCATTAAACTTAACTGGGTAGAGAAAAATAAAATATCTGCAATATTGGGGAATTCCTCTGTGACATATAACATTAAGCCTATCCTTACCTCCCTAAAATTAAGAAAATAGGGTCTTTGGATTTACAGGCCCTGATTTGATGCCTTTTAGTGACATGGGTGTTAAAACCATTGTGGTGCTAAATTGCGACATTGGCGGTGAAAGGGTTAAAGGGTCTTGAGAATTTTAGTGCTTCATAGACCCCCAAATGGGGGTCCCTGGGAGCCCTGGTATTGTGTTCTATTTTATCGTCATATTTTCGTGTATAAGTGCATTATTATAATGAATGATCGTGGTTTATTATTTACATTATATCCTTTAAAGTCTTGCGTGTTGGATATTTAACTATTATGTTAGTACAGTGGAACCTCCCTATATAAGACCTGATTTGGGATGATTTTTGAAGGTCTTATAAGGGAGGTTCCACTGTACGAACATGATAGTTAAATATCCAACTTTATAAGACCCCTCCCTTATAAGACCTGATTTTTGAAGGTCTTATAAGGGAGGGGTCTTATAAGGAGGTACTTTTAATACTTACAAAGAAAGGCAATGTCTCAGAGAAGTAGGTCTTATATGGGAGGGGGTCTTATAATGGGAGGGGGTCTTATAATGGGAGGTCTTATAAGGGAGGTTCCACTGTATTGTATATGTGTTTATGCCGTGCCACAAATCAATTTCTCATGTTTGAGATAATAAAGTAGTCTTGAGTCTTGAGTCTTGACCAATCAGATGTGGCAATGTCCTGATAGTATACACTTCAGGGCAAAAAGAGTTATTGACTTGATTGACCCCATGTGGGGGGGGGGGGGGGGGGGGGGGGGGGGGGGGGGGGAGGTCTTTTCGTGTAGTTCCCCCACCTTCTGGAAGTTTCTGTGCTTGCAATGTCTTCTTAATTCTTGATATTTTAAAAATGATTTCTCTAGGTTAATGTATGTGTGTGTGGTGTGTGTGTGTGCGTGTGCGTGTGTGTGTGTGTGTGTGTGTGTGTGTGTGTGTGTGTGCGTGCGTGTGTGTGTGTGTGTGTGCGTGTGCGTGTGTGCGTGTGTGCGTGTGTGTGTGTGTATGTGTGTGTGTGTGTGTGTGTGTATGTGCGTGTGTGTGCGTGTGTGTGTGTGTATGTGTGTGTGTGTGTATGTGCGTGTGTGTGTGTGTGTGTGTGTGTGTGTGTGTGTGTGTGTGTGTGTGTGTGTCTTTTCTTCTGTAGTATTTTTGTGATTCAGCTAAGTACTAGTTAACTTTTAGTTTGCATCAGTAGGTAATCAAATCACTGGCTCAGTTCATGCAGTTTGTCAGTTAAGCGCATAGAAATCATTCACATATTTATTTGAATCCTTTACTATTCATGTTTTTATTCCAATATCTGCAATGCATCAAAAAAGCCTATTGGCCACTGCAACTAAGGTTATTAATAACGCCCTTGACAGCGAGAGTTAATCCCTTGTTGGTCAGTATCCAAAAGGGCATTCACTCTTGCAAAAGGCAGTCATTGCAGTGGCCTCAACTAGGGTTATTGGCGAGGGTTAAGCCCTTGCTGGTCAGTACCCAAAAGGGCATTCACTCTTGCAAAAAGGCAGTCATTGCAGTGGCCTCAACTAAGATTATTGGCGAGGGTTAAGCCCTTGCTGGTCAGTACCCAAAAGGGCATTCACTCTTGCAAAAGGCAGCCATTCAGTGGCCTCAAAAATTAATAGGGTTATTGGCGAGAGTTAATCCCTTGTTTGGTCAGTACCCAAGCATCTACCAAGGGCATTCATTCTTGCAAAAGGTGGTCATTGCAGTGGTCAATAGAGAAGAGTGCTATTAGTGTGGAAATAAGAAGGGGAGATGCTATACTTTGACCCTTTCTCCGTCAGCCATTTTTCATCCAAAAAATACCATTAAACTTAACTGGGTAGAGAAGCAAAATACTTCTGAAATATTGTGAATTCCTTGGTGACATATATAACATTAGGCCTATCCTTGCCTCCCAAAATTAAGAAAATAGGGTCTTTGGATAACAGGTCTGGTTGGATGCCTTTTCGTGACATGTGTGTTAAACCATTGTGGTGCATAAATGCGACATTGGCGGTGAAAAGGTTAAGACGTTCACCTGCCAAATGTAATGCGTGACTGCAGCATGAGTGACCCGTGTTCTAATCCCGGCCTGACCTTTTCTTTCTAGATTGACAGGAAAATCGAACTGAACGTCCAGTCCTTCGGATGGGGACTTAAAGCCAGTCTGACCGGTGCGCTTTACGCACGTAAAAATCCCACGGCAGTTGAAAGTCGGTAAGAGCAGGGAGAAATCCCGTGGCCTGGTATGGCCAAATTGATAGCTAGGTTTTCCAAGTGTGCCCACACCCCCTCCTTGCCCTGTGCCCCCCAAAAAAATTGAAAAAAAATTGAGGTAGGCGCTGCACTTGCGGCGACGCTCTCTCCGGGGGAGAGCAGCCCAAATTTCACAGAGATAAGTCTCTGTGACTAGAATATATCAAATAAAAATACCAAATAAAGAAGCGGAGATGCTATACTTTAACTCTTCTACTACCAAGTATTACTTAGACTGTTTACTGTTGCGCACCAAGTAATTTTTGCAGCTGCACTGATTTTCGCACACACTCACTTTAAAAATTCATTAAAAAAATACTCGCTCGAATCATCACGAAAATTACCTGTGTCGATCTGCTGCTGCAAACCCAAGATCGTTTCAACACTTTCGATGCTCTTTTTTTGATTCGCCTAAGTTCAGATTCTGCCACTTCTTCCACAGTAAATGCTTCGTCGTCACTGTCGCCATCTTGTAGAGGTTCACGCCAAAAGACGTCAGTTTCCATCGTCGAAAACGCGACGAAAATCGATTGAAAATTACAAAATTTAGCCTACAAATGAAGATGGCGGAAGATTGTGCTTTCCCTGAGCGAACTGCGCATGTCACGGAAGTAAAGGATGTGATGTCACTTCATATAAATAGCGCAAAGGGGGACACCGGGGTTTCCCTAGTATCTGGCGGTCAAACCCGCCCATGGCTAGCAACGGTATACAGTAAACCACCCCCCCCCCCCCCCCCCCCTCCCCCCCCCGTGCGGTTCAACCCGCCGACGGCAGCAGCAGAGTTAAAGCAGATTGTCTCATTGCACATATGACAAACTTTAGTGGGGCCCTCCAAGGTTAATGATACTATTGACAGATTTTCCGAAAAGAATATTGTTGTAGGCCTTGTTTTTTTTTGAAAGGGCGGGAAAAAAGTTTCAATTTCATTTTCAGCAATTGTTTGGGTTTTTGTTTAGAAGGAAAACAAAACCTTCAGGTTCACCTACTGAAACAGAAGCAGTCTGGTACGTAAGATTACTTCTTTTTTTTTTCTTCCGCTAATTTACCGATCTGCCTTTTGAGTACATTAGTATGGCTTAGTATATTGTCAGTGAAATTCAAAAAGCTCGTATCTCAATTTTGGTAGTTTTGAGAAAAATGAAAAAAAAAACTTTAAAAAATTAACCGCGTTGATCACAATTGATTAACTATGATGAATATGTTGTTCAAAGACATTGCGAGTTTAGTCCTGCATTTAAAAAAAATTACTTTAAAAAAATAGTTTTTAGACTGGAAAAGAACAAAGCTACAACTAGTACAAGGTTTTTGTCCTTAACTAGATCTGAATTTGGGACTTACGAGTCTTTCGTCTATTTTCACAACCTCATTTACCCCAGATAGAAAGTCGTTAGAGATACGAGCTTTTGATGGAATGTGGCGGGAAAAATTAGAAAGCTGACTATGTATCTAACTAAAAGAAAACCAAAATCGAGATACGAGGTTTTTGAATTTTACCGACGATATGCAAGTAAAATATTTTACATTATTATGTGTGCGTGTGTGTGTGTGGTATATAAGGTATGCATATATATATGTTAAACTGGTATATTAAACTAGTATTATGTAGTAAAGTTGGTATTTATTATGGTTGCAGGTTCGTCAGTATCACGGGAAAGACCCCAGCCCCATACTGGTGCATTGTGGGACGGGCGTGGCCAGGTCTGGCGTGTTCATCGCAGTCGACTCTTTGATTGAACAGTACGCAGAGGAAGGTGGGGACATTCTGTTAATTGTTTCAAAGAAAGATAGATTATTTTTGCATGTGTGGGTGTGGACGTGCATGACTTACTCCTTCGTTGTGCATGTAGGGAGCGCCGTGCATGACTTACTTCTTCTATCTTGCATCTCACTACAATTTACTCAACCCCTCCCCCACCCATTTCAAGCCTACAAAACACTCAGCCAAGTTCACCTTTTCACATAGGTGTCAACCTATACGGTTTTCCCGTATTGCTGTACGGGAAAAACCATGATTTTGGGTCTGTACGGCCGTATAACAGTTTCAATACGGGTAAAACTGATTTATACGGGCAGATCAGAAATCAGATACAAACCGCAATGTGATAGAATTTTGTGATAGCAGACGACAAAACGCGGACGCCAAGCAGCCGAACAGGAAAATGAAAGCAGTAGGCTAGATGATCGTGCGCAGAGAGCGATTTGTTTGATTTGTTCTGGTAATCTGCGCATGCGTGGTTTCTTCAGAACTTCCGTGTGAGCGTTGTTTGAATCGAAAATGGCGGACGCTAATTCTTCCAGTTCTACGAACCCCCCTGTGGCCAAAAAGGCACGAGTTGGGAGTGGGAGACACTTGAAAGAATGGGAAAACCTGTCCTTTGAGAAAGGAAGGTACGCTCCCCTGCCCATTTTTCAATATATATATAACAAAACTGCATGAAAACGATGTCTGGATATAATGTATTCACGGCAACTTTTTCATAGTTTTGCAAGTTCTGAAATTTATACAGTTTTCAGGCTTGAAATAAGGTGGAAATTATTTTTCAATAAGGGAAGTTTTGAAAAAAGGAAAATTGGGTTGACGCCTATGTTTTCATGTCTTTTATATCATCTTAAAACAACAAATGATTATCTAATATTTAATACCTATCTGAACTTATAAAATAAATACCCAACCAAATTACTCTCTTCATATCCTGTCAATGTCATTGTAAACAACATACGCTTTTCTATTATCTAATATATTTCCCAAATCCTGTCTCATCCCGTGCTGCGCATCTTCGTCTTTGAACCCCTGTAGATGTCAATAATTGCCGATAAACGGCAGGTGGACATTGCTGGACGAAGAAGAGAAGAAGACGTGCCTGAAATCTGAATTCATGCAGTTTGACTCGGAGGGTTTTTGGACTGATGATGTTATGCTAGGAGCTTTTGTCATGGCTAAAGACAATCCCCGCATAACTATGCAGAGCATAACAACATTTTGATGTAGCCTTGGTGATCTAGCTTATGTCAATTGGTCTGACACAGCCTTATGCATGTGTGTATATATACACGCGTATGTATCTAAAAATGTTTATATTTAATCTTGTATTATCTTAATGTATGTATACTTGATTATATTTAATCTTTTATATCTTAATGTATGTATAATGTTTATATTTAATCTTGTATTATCTATTATCTTAATGTACTGCCGTTCAGTTTTTATAATTGAATGTTTTTCTGTACTGTTATCTTAGCATATGTGGGAACTATGTTGATATCGCGCATGTTGTATGTAGTGTTTGTATCTTAGCATGTCTGGAAATGATTTGATTGATTTATTGTGTTTGATTCTGCATACTATTTTCTTTCATGTTGTTTTGCATGCTTTCCAGATCTCATAACTGTCGTGTTTTCATGTGATTGAATCGCAGGCGTTGCCACAATTTTATTTCTCAGTCTTGAGACAATAAAGTTCTTTGAAGTTGAAGTTGCCAAGGTGACAATGCAATATAATACAATGCAATGCAGTACAGTAAAACACAACTCATTACAGCACAGTACAGTGGAACTTCACTATTACAGCCTTGAAAATTCCGCCCCAAAAATGTCTTAAATTTAAAAAAATCAATAAATTGTTTTGGGGGTCATATCAGGGAGGGAGGGGGTGTCATATGATGAAATTCTGCTTAACGTCCTCCAGTCTGGAACAGACACATATGGGACAAACAATATTTTACGGACTACAAGGCGCACCTGATTATAAGGCGCACCCCCAAAATTTTACATAAAATTCAGATTTTGTTCCTACAGTTTCTTACTATATTATCAGTCACATTATAAGGCGCAGGGGTCTCAGTCTGGGAAAAAAGTATCGCCTTAATTAGTCCGTAAAATATGGTAGATATAAAGATGGTGGGAATGATCCTGGAGGCAATGCCTGGAGGCAGTGCAACACCAGGTAAGTCCCAAATTTTTAAACAATACGGATGTACTCATATAAGTGGAGGTCTGTGTTATAAGGGAGTGTGTCGGAGTGTGGCTGCCCACGTGGCGGGGTAATAAAAAAAAACGGTCACACACTTAATGTTCTCATCCCTAGCTGATGCATTTGTACCATAGTGTTCAAGTGCTTCGGCTGTTGGGATGATCCCTGGAGTCTTTTAGCCAGGGTACGACAACAACATAAGGGAGGCTATGTTTTATAAGGGAGTGTGTCGGAGTGTGGCTGCCCACGTGGCGGGGTAATAAAAAAACGGTCACACACGTAGTCTTCTCATCCCTAGCTGATGCATTTGTACCATAGTGTTCAAGTGCTTTAGCTGTTGGGATGATCCCTGGAGTCTTTTAAGCCAGGGTACGACAACAACAACAACATAACGGAGGCTATGTTTTATAAGGGAGTGTGTCGGTGTGTGGCTGCCCACGTGGCGGGGTAATAAAACAAACGGTCACACACGTAATCTTCTCATCCCTAGCTGATGCATTTGTACCATAGTGTTCAAGTGCTTTAGCTGTTGGGATGATCCCTGGAGTCTTTTAGCCAGGGTACGACAACAGCATCATAAGGGAGGCTATGTTTTATAAGGGAGTATGTCAGAGTGTGGCTGCCCACGTGGCGGGGTAATCAAAAAACCGGTCACACACGTAATGTTCTCATCCCTAGCTGATGCATTTGTACCATAGTGTTCAAGTGCTTTGGCTGTTGGTATGATCCCTGGAGTCTTTTTAGCCAGGGTACGACAACAGCAACAACATAATAAGGGAGGTTCCGCCGTGTCGTTTTTTTCCAGGTCGGATCAGCGTGTTCTCGTTCGTGCGCAAGATGCGCACGGAGCGCGCTCTGATGGTGCGCACGTTCAGGCAGTACGCGTTCATCTACGACTGTCTGCTGGAGCACTTCCAGGCAGGGGGGGTGCTGGTGGACCCCGCTTCCATGAGGGACATGTACCACGTGTGGACCAACGTCAACACCAAGACGGGTACGAGAAAGGAATGCTAAACTGTCCGCTTAGTTTCAGGCATGGTAGACCTCCGCGAATCGCGGAAAATCCGCAAAAGTTTCAAACAAAATTATTTTAAAAAATGCATTGAAATGTCATGAAAAAGTGAAAATTTCACTCTCATTTATTGAATTTTATTGAGTAGATCAACAACAACATGGTACCATATTTTTCGGACTATAAAGGGCTTCGCACACTAGCGTCAAGATCTCGAGATCGTGGCGATTTTTTGCTGCAAGGCGCAGTTTGATGCGCCGCTTGTGTGTGAGAGATTCGCGGCGCAGCAGGATTTTTGATGCGTAGCTGCGCGATTTTGTGTTGCTCGAGAATAGATGCGGCTCTAATTTTGATGCTCAAGATCGCAGAGATCGTGAAACTAGCCAATCTACTTTAACCATACTGTACCAACACCTGAAACAACTGCATTAGCGTTAAGCGACCTGGAGCTATACCATAGCATATAGAAAAACGAAAGTAGGCATCTGGCCTTGACCCCTAGCCGGATGTGGGGCGGGAGTGATCCCCCCTTACCGGTCTAGCAGTGGCTAGGCCAATGAGCGCCTACTTCCGCCATTACAATTTTCCAGCGTTTCTTTGTTGACCTGGGCTGCCTGGCTTCTACCTTTTTTGGTTTACAACACTCTTAACTGGTGGGTTCGTTCCTGTTCCTCTCTATCATCAGTTTCAGTGTAATACTGAGTCTCGATTGACTCAGTTTCAATAGCCTAAGTTCTCTAGAACTTTCACAGTTTTAGTTTTTCTGTTCGTCACACACCGTGCACTGCTAGTAGTACTAGTAGTAGTGCACGCGCGCGCGCGCGTCATTTGGTCTCTTCAACTCGAGTTCCTATTTATCAGTCAAGTTCTTTCGGACCCTACGGTTCGTTCTCTTCCACGATATTATTCTTATTGTTCCGATTCGGTCCTCTTGAGAAAAATTCATCCGTTCAAACTTTTTCTAAAAAGTCTAAACGGTCTGGGCCTCTATAGGCCTCTACGGTCGTAGTACACCTGCGGCCTCTTCGGTTCTCGTCTCATTCAGCCATAAACTGGTCTTCACGGGTTGTTTATTTCGGCCCTCCTTCTGCTTCGGTTGTGCAGTAGGCCTCTAGGCCCATTTCGTCCGT
This sequence comes from Phymorhynchus buccinoides, assembly GCA_017654935.2. NCBI lineage: Eukaryota > Metazoa > Mollusca > Gastropoda > Neogastropoda > Raphitomidae > Phymorhynchus > Phymorhynchus buccinoides. The sequence goes on along the minus strand of CM065705.1, from coordinate 37,017,391 downwards.
GTGTTTTTCTGCCATGCCTTTCTGTTCCAGGAGGCCTCTCTTCACGGCCTCCACTTCTACTCGGACGTCTGGACAAACTTCGTTGGATAAGTCGCAGCTGCGCATGTCTGTCGCTCCGAGTGGCAAGTTTGCACTCGGGGGCCCGCCTAGTCTCCCTAACCTCTCCGACCCTGTGTTGGAGGGAGGGCGAAGGAGGTCCCCATCCGACCATTGGTCGAGGTCTTATGACTGGGGCCTCAGGCAGACATCCCGGTGTCTCGATGGGAACTCGAGCCCGGAAGGCCGTAGGCCTCTCGACACCTCCCCGGCCGGGGAGGCCCTCCCCAGCCGGGGAGGCCGAGGCCTACCGGCAAACACCCCCTCGTCGTCGGGGACACTCCGACGGCGTGAAGGGTGTCACTCTCGGACGCTTCGCGCGGGCCTCTGTCCGAGAGTTTCTCCCGGTGTTCGCCCCATTGGGTTAACATCGGTTGAGTGTTTTTCCCGGCCAGGAGGCCGGTCGACACGTCTACGGACGGATGAGGCCTCCCCACCGACGAGGCCTCCCGGCCTAGGCCTCTCCGGCTCCATCAGGCCTCCTGCGGACCCGGGCCTCCCTCGGTGGGAGGCCTCGGAGGCCCCGACCTACGAGGCCGCGGCCTCCGGCCTCCCCGGTCCTAGGCCTCTCCGGCTCCCTTGGGCCTCCTTCGTGCCCGGGGGCCGCGGCCTCCCCGGTCCTAGGCCTCTCCGGACCCGGGCCTCCCTCGGTGGGAGGCCTCGGGCGCCGTGCTCGGAGGCCGCGGCCTAGAAGGCCTCCCCGGGGCTCCGTCGCCGGGCCCCCGGCGGACCCGGGCCTCCCTCGGTGGGAGGCCTCGGCAGACCGTGTGGTCAGACGGCTACGGTCTCCGTCACCGTCCGCTACGGACCGCACGGTCCGTGGACCGGCGGTTTCGTCACCGCCCGCTACGGTCCGTGGACCGTAGCCACCGGCGGTAGCCACCGCCGTGGCCCGAGGGCACGATGTCGGTTCCCCGTACCGTCCCTCATAAGATGGAAACGGTAGCGGTTCTTCAGCCCGTCCACCGTCACCCCCGTCAAGACGCAGCGGTCTCCCGTCCGTCCGGCGTCCAGCCGGCGGCACGGTGACTCACCGCACGGTTCCCAGACGGTCACCGGTGCACCGTCCGTCCGCCCTACCACACGGTCCGGCTTGGGCGTTCACCGTCCCCCTGTGGTCCCTCACCGGGATCTGCTTCAGGGTACTCGTCCTCAAAAAGCTCGGGTGGTTTCTCCTGGTTCTGACCAGACAGTCCACCCCAGAGGCTCGTAACGTCAGCGCTCTCCAGTGGATTCGGACGTGGACTTAGCTAAGTCCGTTCTTCATCCAGGCAAGGGCGTAGCAGCGTGTTCTGGCCCGGTCCGGCCACTCACCAGGTAAAGGAGTTCTGGTTCTTGCAAGCTCCTAAGCTTCTGGACCACTCCAATCGGAAAGCAGAGGCTTTCCTTTGTGCCGGGAAGATGGCAGAAGCTAACCGTTTCTCTTTAGCCTTCTAAGGCCGAAGCAGAGAAGCTCCTTTGCGACAGGAATCTTGCCCCGACCAAGATTAAGTCTTCCAACTTTTTGGAGGAATCTTTGTCAAAGCCCTCAAGGGCTGTGGCTTTGCGGCTTCGTTGGTTCGGCCCATCACAAAGAATTTGGGGAAATTTTTTCTCCTAGGAATTCTCCTGTGGTTTTCAGGCTCTTTGAGTCCGTGAATGAACCAGCCGTTTTCTATCGGTTTTTGGTTCATCGTCGGGCTCTTCAAGGGTTTTCTCACAAGAAGAGTTCTCTTGTATCATCTAATCATCTGGTTAGATCTACTTCGATCTGCTGGTCTCTCTTGTGCTTCTGATCGATCGCTTTCACCGATCCATTTTACCGGTTTGGGCAACGGACCGTCGGGTTCCGTTCCGGTTCTTCAAGAACCTCATGATGATTCTGACCTCCCGTTTGTCACGGTGGCTTTTGGGAATGATCCATTGTTTTTTCTTTGTTTCATTCATGTCTGTTGCAACGGCTCCTGTGGTCCGTTTCTTCAATTCTGACGAGCATGGGTTTTCTTGCTCTATTCAGTTTAATGCTTTTCTGGTTACAACAAGGGTTGTCAAACCTGATTACTCATTCAACCGGTCCTGCCAACCGTTCTATCAACTTTTCCGGCCTTTTTCGGCCCAGCCTGTCAGGCCTTGTTTTTCTTACTTGGGTTACTCGTTACAAGTCATGGCCGTTTAATTAAACGGTTATTTTTGTTCCTCAATCCTCTACCGTTTCTTTCAGTCAGTACCGTTCAATTGGATTTTTCCATGGTTATCCTGACGTCACTTGGATACTCTGTTATGCTTCTCGCAGTAACTAACCGTTTCTCCTTGGGCAGGTCTACCTGGCCCAAGGAAGATTCAGTTCCCGTGGGCTTTTTTGTTGATTCATCCGTTCAAGTCGGTGCTAGGTGTCCATGAACTACCTCCCGTTTCCCTCTTTCTCCAAGCCTACTAAGGCTGTAGCGGAGAAACTCCATTGTGACAAGAGTCTTGCCCGGTCAAGTTTTTTCCTTCCAACGTAATACAGTTGGAAGCATCTTTGTCCTAAGCCCTGAAGGGCTGTGCTTTTGTGACGTTGTTGATTCGGTTCATTGCTGTGCTTTGAACAAAACCTCTCCAACGACCTCTCTTGCAGTTTTCAGGCTCTTTGATTCCGTGATTGAACCAACCATTGGAGTGGCTCTAGCTTCTCTTGGTGATTCTTCTGGCCAGAGACTCTTTTTGGGGCTCTTTAAAGACTGTCTGGAGATGGGGTCGACACGGTCGGATTCACAGTCTCAGCCTCGGAGGACACTGTCGTCGTTTTCTCTGTTGGTGTCCGTCCTCTCAGTACGAAGTCGGTCACACTTTTCTGTCTCCTCAGACTTCTTAGTCTGATGGAGTCAGTTTCGGAGCTCCTTCCTCCTGCCAAGGTATACTAAGGCCAATGCAGAGAGAAGTCGGAGCGTGCGCTCCTTCTTTCACGGTTGCAACCGAGAGTGGTTCAACCGTACCCTTGTTGCCTTCCTTCTGAACGGCCCCGGTTTCGCCGTTCTTTCGAATGATGTCTGTTCTGGCAGGCATGGTTTTTACTTGCTCTGTTTTCAGACCCTCGTTTCCTCTGGTTACAACCATGAGTTGTTCAACCAGTTGACTCGTTCACCTGTTCCAGCCATCCTTTTCGGTCTGGTTTCGTCCCGATCGGACTCATCTGTCCGGTTAACATGATCTTCTATGCCCAGCTGTCAGATCACTAAACGTCAGTTTTCAACTTAAGTTGTTCGCCTGGGTGTTTTTGGGCCTTCCTTCAGGCCCCCCACCCACATTTTGAGTCAGTGCCGTTGAAATGGGTTAAGTCGAGGTGTGTTTACGTCACGTTTGCACACTGTTCCGCTCTTTGTCTACATGTTTCCTTTTCGGTGGGGACATTTCAGCGTCATCTGGTTTGATTTGACGTCATTCGATAGCAACTATGTTGCTGTTTCGGTCTGTCCCCTACGTCAGAGGCAGTTTTTATTTTACTTTCCTACGGTCTTAGCATGTAGAGTTGGTTTTGAAGTGCAGTTGTACATTCGTTCCGTGGCTTTCTCAGTTTGCTAGCTCAGAGGTTGAATTTGCTGTTTTGCGGATTCTCATCTTAATCTTTTAGTACTAGCTGTGTCTTCCCGTCGTCGGTCCTTTGCTTGCCCGTCATTCTGAACAAGTCTTGTCCAAATGTGGGCCAATTTGTTTTTGACTCTTCGATCGATATTTTTTCCGGTCGAAAGGGCGTAGCAGCGTGTGGTGGCCCGGTCCGGCCACTCATAGTCCGTTTTGTTTCGGCCTTGGCTGCTCTAGGTGACTCCATGCGGGGTTTGTCATCTCCTGGCTGCTTTTTTAGTCAGCCATGTTCTTTCCTGAGATGCCTTCCTGGATTTTTCCAGGACTCTTTCGCTCGGTTCGTCTTCGGTGGTGACAGGAAGTACGATCCGTTAAGGCCTTCTACGTACAGTCTGTAGAACTCTTGACGTTTTCTTCACGAGTCTGGAAATTTCTCTGCCCGGACCCTTTCGGGGTACAGAGCAGCCTTCATCACTACGATTTCCTTGGCCATGCCTTTTCTGTACGTCACCCCTGTCTCTCTTCTTGGACGCGGTCCTCCTCCAACCTCCTGCCAGGACTTCTCGAGTCCCTCAGCCGGTCGTGTTTCTGATTCTTACCTTCTTGAGAGTTTTATGTGAACCCCTAGCTACAATTAGCTTCAAGCTTCTCACTCTCAAACTGTTTTTTTCTGGTAGCTTCAGCAAGAAGGATCAGCGGTCTTCACGCTCTCAGCGTCCTGGCCAGCGTCATAGAGTTCTCGGATGAGTACTCTCGGTCACCTTGATCTTTCTACCAGAATTCAGGGCTTAGAACAGCTAGGCGGCGTTCCCTGCCTTGGTTCGCATCTCCATCTTTAGGTCCGTTCCTCGCCCGAAGGTTCGGACCGTTTTGATCGTCGGTCGGGCCTTCGGGCTTATCCTTCGGAACTAAGCTTCTCTAAGCTTTTGGAGGTCGCGACTGACACGTTCCTTCAGCTCGACCTCCGAGACATCGAGGCTGGGACACGAAGCGACGCTTGCCTCTATCAGAGAAAGTTTGGTCTCCCGGGAAGATAGTTTTTTGCCCAGACCGCAGTCTCCGTCTAGAACGTCGGTACGGAGACAAGCTCCAACGGATCCCTATGGTACTTTAGTGGTATATCATTGAAATGATGTTTTGGGGCACAATATGGAGCAGGCCTTTTTACCTTCCTTTCTAAAGCCGCAGTACAGGCTAAAGGGTAAAAGGGGTTACTGGGGCTTTGGGAAGGGGTCTAGTGAATTACACTTTTTTTACACCCCCTAAGGAAAAGCGCACAGTGCGCTCTCACGCGTTGGGTTGGGGTACTGAAGCATCTACCCTCCTCCGCCTTTGGTAATCTGCAGTTTTGAGGTGTGTACAGTATGTTAAAGTAGATTGGTGGATATTTTATTAAGCCTACTATCCTATTTAACCTTAATACTTACCAACCATGAAACAAACGAGGTACCCCTCCCTTGTATCCTCCCCACTAATAAGATGCTTCCTGTTAAAATTTGTAATGGCGGAAAGTAGGCGCTCATTTGCCTAGCCACTGATAGACGTATAAGGGGGGATCACTCCCGCCCCCACATCCGCTAGGGGTCAACGCAGATGCCTACTTTCGTTTTTCTAGAGGCTAGTGTATCGCCCAGGCCGCTAACGCTAATGCAGTGTTTCAGTGCTTGGTAAGTATTAAGTTAAATAGATAGGAGGGATTAATAAAAAATCCACCAATCACAACGGACGGAAGGACCATAATCAGGATGAGAAAAAAATACTGTTTGTTTCTAAGAGGAGTTTGATGCTAGAGAATCTTTCCTTGCTTTCCAAATAAGGAAGTTCGAGCGACAAGAGGGAAGCGACAGAGTCGTGTGTTGAAGAACACCACTGCATACCGTACAGTGTGTTGTGTGATGCAGGCGTCAACGCGTCAAGTAGTTGCTCTGAGAAACAATGACACCTGACGCTAGTTGTGCGAAGCCTTACCGCCATACCTTTGTATAAGGCGAAACCCAACCATTTCGTTACCCAAATTCAGATTTTGTATTACTATTATTTTATTACTATTTATCAGTCACATTATAAGGCGCAGGGGTCCGAGTCTGGGCGAAAAAGTATCGCATCTATTAGTCGAGAAATACGTTTTTTATCGGTGAACGTAAACACCTCGTATCTCGATTTTTGGGGGGGGTTTGAGTAGATAAATAGTCAGCTCTCTAATTTTCTGCCCACCTTCCCCAAAAGCTGATCTCTAACGACTTTATATGGCGGTAAATGAGGTTGTGAAATAGAAGGAAACTAGTAAGTCTCAAATCAGATCTAGTTAACCCTTTCAACGCCAGCCATTTTTCAGCCAACACTTCATAAACTTCTGGGTTGTAGAAAATATTTTTCCGTTTGCATACTGGAGATCCTCTGGAACATGCATAAAATAGGCCTGTCCTCACTCCCAAAAAGAGAACCATAAGGTCCACTGGCAACAGGACTTCCTTATTGATTGCCTTTAGTGACATGGGTGTGTTAAATTCATTGTGGTGCCAAGAGGAGACAGTGTCCATTGAAGGGTTAAGGACAATTTTCTAAAAACTTTTTTTTTCAATTTTCTAAACTACCCATACAGACAAACCCCTATTTTACGACCTCTGTTGAAGCGACCACCTTCATTTGAGACCGGATTTGTTGGCACGATGCATTTTACTATGTAAACGACCTATTCTTAAACGTCTTCTCTAAAACGCGACTTCCGGACCGCCATTTTGTGGTTTTACGACCGTTGTTGTGGTCGCATGACTTCGAGAAAGGGAAACAACAACGGTCAAGGGCCTGAAAGCGGAGTCGCTCCCTTTGTTGTAGAAAAGACGGCGGAAAGGTCGGAAAAAGCACGAAAACCACGACTTTGAAAAAGAAGCTACTGACTTTGGACGAGAGTGGAGGTGATTAACGAAGTCGGCGAAGTGAAACTGAATACATCGATCGTCACAATCCTATGGGAGTGGAAAGACCCAAATCCAGTTTTAATATGTCATTGTATGTGTGCAGAAGAAAGAGAGTATGAACTGTGCTGAACTTTTTTTCTACGGCTGCCAGTGAAAACATCCATCATACGGACACCTCCAATTACGACCGATTTTTCCGGAATTTTGGAAGCTTAAAATAGAGGGTGTATGTATTGAGATACGAGGGTTTTTGAATTTCACGATTATACAAGTTACATATTGAATAGGTTCACATTTTTCTGTACGATTTAAGGCAACTCTTTCCTCAAAGACCAGTTCCAGCGGTTGCTGAGCTGACGCGGGCGCCGG
>CM065705.1:36986424-37009968 GCA_017654935.2 Phymorhynchus buccinoides | reverse complement strand
TCAATCAAATCAATTTATTGTCTTCAACAGCAAGAATCTGTTGCCCAGCTTGTGCATAAAATACAGACTAATATGAAAACCTTTTCAATGAACTGGTCAGTTACCACAACATACATCGAAGAAACAGTTCTACACAAACCCTAGGCCACAAGTCGATACAGGGAAACACTGAAAGTTTAACACACACACCATACACACCACACACACACACACCACACACACACACCACACACCACACACCACACACACCACACACACACACATTAAGTAACTAAATAAGATATCCCTTTATGTAAATGCACTATTCATACATTTTTCAGGCCAGAAAAATCTGACTCCCGCTGGACTCGACCCGCGACCCTTCCGCAACGGGGGGGGGGGTGGAGCTGAGCGAAGAGTCAAGTATGCAGGCGCAAACTTCTCCCTGATTGGTTGTGGGATGCCTGATGATGCTGGCTGACTGTTTATGACTGTTTTGTCAGGTGAATGTTCTTATTATTATGATTACAGAAAATTCGCTTGATTACCCCTTGATGTCCACAAATGTATTTCGTACGACCTGATGACATCACTGATGATGGTCCATCAATGAAAGAGGACAACCCTGATATTCTGGTTTTTGCTCTAACACGTCAAGAGAGTAATATTCCCAGCCATTTGGCTAGATTGCTCTATCAGTTTGTCTTTTTCATGTTGTCTTTTTCATGGCATAATTTGCCCAATGATTTTTTGCTTTATTTCTCTGGCAGTCAAGGGTTAATAGGATTGTTCAGTAATTAGGGGAGTAATTCATGGTGTGTGGGGTAATATTGCCTTATTCCATCGGTCAAACTAGGGAAGTCACTCATACCATCAGCCCTCGTAGCCTATCTACTCATGTGTTTGAGCAACATACAGCACTTAGAACACTGTGTGTCATTTAAAAACATATTGTTATTTATATTTTTTACGTCACATTTTGCAAGTTCCATCAGTTTGTTGGCCGCTGGCCACTCCCTAATTTTTCTAACAAATGTTTGGCAAGTTGCTCGACTCGCATCCTGGCGGTTTCAAGCTTCGACGCCATTGTTGCATTCTTTGCTATGGTATTTGACCGAGTAATGGAGGTAAACAACTCTAATTTTCACAAGTGCTCCTCCCCTATTTTTTTCCCCAAAATCGTCTATTAAGTAAAAATTTAAGGACGAAATTTTGTGGGAGATTAGCTATATTTTTGGGTTCAAAAGACGCTTTCAACATAGATATTTATTAATACTGGGACCCAAAAATTGTTGAGTTATTCAGGTTTTTTGAGTGATCGTTTTGTGGAGTTATTAGTTCTCTCATGTATTGATTAGTCTCGGTCCGAAGTTCGGGAACTATTGTTTTCTGTCCTGTCCGTCCGTCCGGTGTCCGTCCGGCGTCCGGCGTGCCTCCTCCGCTAGTCGTCCATTTTTCTAAAACTCTTCAGTCCCTATCATCTATCAAATTGGTATACTAGTTTGGCCAAGAGCAAGCTATCCACGGACGTATTTAGTTCTAAACATGGATAAGCCCGCTGTGCCCTAGCCCCTTTGTGTCACAGGCCCGATATGTCCCACGTCAAAACTATTCAGTCTATCACCATCAAATTTGGTATACTAGTTTGCCAAGATGCATGCTATCCACTGATGTATTTAGTCTAACATGGGATAAGCCCGCTTGTGCCCTATGGGCCCCCCCCCCCCCCCCCCTTTGTGTCACAGGCCCGATATGTCCCGCTTCTTTTCCGGCCGTCCATCCGTCCGTGCGTGCGTGTGTCCTGTTTTCAGTTCTCATTGGTCTTCCTGCTGTGTGTACAGCCGACATATTTCCAATTTCGGAGTAGCTCGGTGATGTTGCGAGGGGACTTTGCAGCCACTCGGCATTGCACTTGTATTATTATTATTATTATTATTATTATTATATTATTATTAAATAGTATTATTATTAAGATTATTGTCTGTTTCAGTCTGTCGTTATCTTTATCTGTCTTGTGCATTCACAATAGGCTTGCAAAGTCAAAAATCTCATTTGAAGAAAAAAAAAATCAATTTTGAATTATTGGTACTTTCATGCACTCTGACACCTTATCTTTCATATCCATAAAGGACAACCTTTAATATGGTCTCTAAATACTCAAAAAAGTGCTTTAAAATTAGTAGGTTGATGCATTTTCTTAGGATGACGAAAATGGAGTTTTACGTCCTCTTGGTCTGAATCAGACACATATGGGACATTTGTAAATACAAATATGGTGGGAACAATACTGGAGGCAATGCCCGGAGGCAGTACGAAACCAGTAAAGTCCCGATTTAATTTTTTTTAATATAGATAGGTGTAGCGGCAACCACGCCTCGGCCAAACCTCATCGGCTATGGTACCACCACAGTATACATGTGTATTAATATATATAAAAGTAATCCGGCGAACCGGATAGGATAGGCCAGACTTTAGACAGTGATTTCTCAAAATGGCCGACAGTCACCCTACCAACTTTAAATGCTCATAACTCTTGAACGGAAAAAGACACGGGAATATTTATATTACATCGTTAGAAAGAGAATTGCCTGAAGTTTCTTAAAGTGTGCCATTTTCTCAGAATGGTCATTTTGACACTTAACCCTTTGAGTTTCACCGCCAATGTCTCATTTATGCGCCACAATGCTTTAACACCCATGTCACTAAAAAGGCATGAAATCGGGGCCCGTTATCCGAAGACCCTATCTTCTTAATTTTGGGAGGCAAGGAAAGGCCTAATGTTACACAGAGGAATTCACAATATTGCAAATGATTTTTTCTCTACCCTGTTAACGTTTAACCCTTTCACCGCCAAATTCGCATTTTAGCACCACAGTGATATAACACCTATGTCACTAAAAGGCATCAAAATGGGGTCTATTATCCAAAGACCCTATTGTCTTAGTTTTGGGAAGTAAGGATAGACCTTATTTTATATATGTCACAGAAGAATCCCCAATACTGCAGATGGATTTTGTTCTCTACCCAGGTAAATTTAATGGAAATAATTGACTGAAATATGGCTTGTGGTGAAAGGGTTAATGGTATATTTTGGCTGAGGAATGGCAGTGAAAGGGTTAAGTGTCAAAATGAGCATTCTGAGAAACACTTAGAAACTTAAGGGTTAATGTTCCTTTTGTGGTGCTGGGTCTCATAATTATACACATTTTATTGCAACTAGCGCAACGCCTAGTACTGGCAATGCACCGTACTGGTAACGCCACGTACTGGTTTCGCCGCGTTTCTGAACCGATTCGCTTCCGTCACCGTCCCCGGTCATCTACCTGCCAAATGTGAAGGCAATCGGTCCAGAAACGCCGGAGATACGGGCACCGAGAGTCCGGCGGATACGCGTTTCGCGCATTTGCTGAACCGCGCAAATGACACGGCCGCCTCGGTTGCCGTTGCCATCGCCCCGTGAGGGCTCACAGCAAATTTGAAGCGATTCGGTCAAAAAACGGCGGAGTTATAAGGCCCGTTTTGTGTTTCATACACACACACACACACGGACACTTGGCTTTTTACTATATGATCAGTCTCTCTTTTTCTTTTCTTGTTGCATACAGATTGCCCCACAGGATTCTTTGGTCCTCCTGCCTGCAACGGAACGTGTCACTGTCTGGACAATGACCAGTGTAACTTGGACACCGGTCACTGCACAACGGGGAAATGCGACAAGGGGTATTATAAACCCCCAGTCTGTCAAGAAGGTCAGTCCTTTTTTTTGATTTTTTTGTTATCTCATTCCAGACGAATTATGAGCATACTCGGAACAGGAGAACAGTCACACCAGTCAGGGCCTGTTCTTACGAGTATTCTCGGAACAGCGATTTTTGGGGGATTTTTTTAGTCTAAGACCTGTCTAAATCCTTATTGCCTTATTGGTCCATTCACCTGCATTTTTTCTATAAAGCCCTTCCACGTTTTTCCTTTTTACAATTTATGAAATGCCAGGTTTTTTTTAATTGTACACTGGCATCCACACGTGATACTTGCGCACTTGAGTGGGCACTTGTCCATTCTGCAGTGCATATTAGCTTATATAGCCTTTTTTTATGTATTTTAGCTTACTAGTATGTATTTGTTATCCTTTTTTACTGTTTTTTTTAACCTGGATCCGATAAATGAGAGTAGCGTGGCTCCACGTTTCCAGCACAGTGTGGACTTATGAGCTATAGGGTACAATGATGGAAGTGTCATGTTATGAATTGTACTACATTTTTTGTTTTCAAGTTTTGTACGTTGTTAAGATTCTTGTGATTTGTGTTTTGCTATGCGTGGTAGAATTTTTATGCGGTGACAGTCCTGAGATAACCATAGCTGTTGACGGGACTATAACAGACTAACTAACTAACTTCTTCTTCTTCTTCTTCTTCTTCTTCTTCTTCGGGCAGTCAACTTCAGCCCATTGAAGATTCTGCTGCACTTTAGGATGTAGTACGACAGTGCTCACAATCGTCCCGCAAAACAAGGGGTCCCAGGGACTCCTTCACTTACAGTATAGAGGGTCCTAGAGGTGGGATAGAGGGTCCCAGTGGTGGATAGAGGGTCCCAGTGGGTGGGATAGAGGGTCCCAGTGGTGGGATAGAGGGTCCCAGTGGCATTGTGAATGCAAAAAAAGAATTTTTCTAGTGCATCCCTGGGACCCCCTGCACATTCTTTTAGAGGGTCCTTTAGAATTTTAGTGCTTCATAGACCCCCAAATGGGGGTGCCTGGGAGCCCTGCACGAAAAAGAAAAGAAAAAGAGTATGTCAGTGTAGGAAAAGGATATTAGGGGGGGGGGGGGGGGGGGGGGGGGAAGATAGAGTCAATTCTAAAATATTGTGAAGTAAATACAATAGATTATTTGAAAAGAAGTGAAGAAGGAAAATGGCGGTTAGAAATCAAACGCTATGTATTTGGATGGAAGAGTAAGATTTTAATTTGTGATGTTTTATATTAGCCAATATTGTTATTTTAGGAAAATAAGGTGTAAGATAATCATAGTAATTTATACAGAGGAGAACGGATAACTCAAAAACACTGGATAACTGACAATAATTTTTGGGTCCCAGTATAATAATTTCTATGTTGAAAAGTCTTCTTAACTCAAAATATTGGCTATCTCAAAATAAAATTTCAGTCCCTTCAATAAGCGATTTGTACTGTACTTTAGTTGTTCTAATCGCTGGTTTGATATGAATTATTGAATTCATAGCTAATGAAGTGTGAAGAATTATCTCCGGTTTTGATGTGAATTTATAGCAGTATGAAGTCCGAAGAATTATCTCCAGTTTGATATGAATTTATAGTAGCATGAAGTCTGAAGAATTATCTCTGGTTTTGATGTGAATTTATAGCAGTATGAAGTCCGAAGAATAGACGATTTTCGGAAAAAAAAACTAGGGGAGAGCACTTTGTGAAAATTAGAGTTGTTTACCTCCATTATTCTGTCAAACACCATAGCAACAATGGTGTTGAAGCTTGAAATCACAGATTGCAAACATTTGTTTAGAAAAATTAGGGGTGGCCAGTGGCCACAAACTGATAAAACTTGCAAAATGTGACGTAAAAATATAAATGACATACATTTTTAGAATGACGCACGGTGTTCTAAGTGCTGTATGTATGCTCAAACACACGAGTCGATAGGCTACGAGAGCTGAAGGTAGAGTGACTTCCCCTGTTTGACCGATTGACTTAGGCAAGATCACTCCCACACACCATGAAATTACTCCCCTTAATTATTTTCGAACAATTCCTATTATCTCCGGTTTGATTGAGAAAACACAGTCTAAAGTCTAGCCCAGCTGAAGAAAATGCATCAGCGTACTCGTTTTAAAGCACTTATAAGACCATTTAGAGACTGGTCACATTTAAAGACTGTGTTTTATAAGTATGAAAGATAAGATGTTAGAGAATACGAAAAAGCCCATAACTCAAAATTGACCCAAAATGAGATTTTTGACTTTGCAAGCCTGTTGTGAGAAACTAGCCCAGCAACTTAATGTCCCTTTTTGTATTATAGCTAAAGAAGACGAACTATTTTATCCGGTTTTGATATGAATTTATGGCAGTATGAAGTCCGAAGAATTATCTCCGGTTTGATTTATGAATGTCAGAATGTCCTGACGGGATGTACGGCCTCAGCTGCCGGGAGACCTGTCACTGCATCAACGACAGCATCTGCAACAAACAAGACGGGGCGTGCCCCAACAACAAGTGCCACCCTGACTGGTACAGCTACGGCTGCAGCAAGCGTGAGTGTGATTTGTGGAAGATGAAGCACAGTACCGTATTTTTCGGATCATTAGGCGCTGCTGTGTATAAGGCGAATAGGGCAATTTTCAAGAAAAGTCTTAAAAAAATTAAAGTAAAAGGCGCCCTCGTTTATAAGGCGCAAAAGAAAGTCAAACTTTGAAGCCTGTATGCGTCCTGTAAATGCTTACCAACCGCTATTACTGCTGTCATAAACGAGAGTTGGCTCCCCTTTTAAATAATCAAACTTCGAGCTTTGAGCTGCTTCCTGTTGTTGTGTCTGGACAATTTTTCGTGAAAACTGATAGAGTTATGGCATTTTAAGCTCTACAACGATGCTTTTTACATCCAATGAAGGGGTATGGCATCTGTTGGACGGTATCTCGGACGATAATAGGGATTTTGAAGCATTTTAACGTGAGTATTCGTCGTATCGGCGACTTCTGACCTCTTTCCATGTTTGACTCACTGAACAGACTGTACTGAACACAGCAACCGTTGCCTCTCTTCTCACGATTTTGTTCACTAATAAGGCGCCCTCGTTTATTAGGCGCATAGGTCAAAATTGGAGGAAAAAAATATCGCCTTATAACCCAAAAATTACGGTAGTAAGAAACTGCTACATTTCTAAGTAATTTTCTCTCAGTTCTTATGCCTCCGCCGCATCTGCTCCCAACACACTGATTTTCAAAGCCAAGCCAGACTCATGCTTTCCTTCATCATTGCTCGTGGCTACCCAGCTGACCTTGAGCGAGCAGAGTCAATCCCCAGACACTGAGCCCTTGCTGTTGTTGACAAATCAGAAACTAATGAGCCCCCCCCCCCATTCTGTCTCTCACTAGAATGGAGGGAAGGATCATTTTGAAGAAGGTGGTAGTGACGCAGAAGGAGGTTCTTGATGAAGATGTTGTGAGAGTGGTATGTGAGAGACAGAATGTGTGTTCGTTCTTTAATTTAACGTCTATCCACCTTACAGTGATCTTAGACAACAACAACAACAACAACAACAACAACAACAACAACAACAACAACAACAACAACAACAACAACAACAACAACAACAACAACAAAAGTATATGTATGATTATGTGCAAATGTCCGTTTAAGGGGGTTGTGGGTGTGCGTGTAGGAAGATACGAAGGATTGTTAATCTATGCATGCATATAATGTACATGAATAAATGGGGTGAGGGTATGTGTATCTGAGTACCTGTATGATTTAGACAGAATGTGTGTGTGTGTGTGTGTGTGTGTGTGTGTGTGTGTGTGTGTGTGTGTGTGTGTGTGTTTGTGCTTACTTGTGATTATCTCGTTACTGTGATATAGCTTTCCTTAGTGTTCATTTACGTTGGTTCATTTACATGGCCCGCTATTTGTACGTGTATCTTTCCCTGGTTCTTGTCAGGTCTGCCTAAACTGTTATCGCCGCCCACTGTCTCAGTGGCTACGTGCGATTACCTCACCCTGGTGTGGCCTGTCTGGGACGGCGAGGTCGACTTTGGAGACATCGAGGTGCCTGTAGCTGAGTACAGGTACTACATTTTATTCCAAAACATCTCGACTTTCCTGGTCTGGTATTGCAGTATTGGAGACATCGAGGTGCTTAGAGCTGAGTACAGGTAATACGTTTTATTCAAAAACATCTCGACTTTCCTGGTCTGGTATTGCAGTACAGACAACCCCCTATTTTACGACCCTCTGTTAAGCGACCACCTCTCATTTGAGACCGGATTTGTTGGCACGGATGCATTTTACTATGTAAACGACCTCTCTTAAACGACTTCCTCTAAAACGCGACTTACGACCGCCATTTTTTGTTGGTTTTTACGACCGTTGTT
Source organism: Phymorhynchus buccinoides (assembly GCA_017654935.2). NCBI lineage: Eukaryota > Metazoa > Mollusca > Gastropoda > Neogastropoda > Raphitomidae > Phymorhynchus > Phymorhynchus buccinoides. The sequence goes on along the minus strand of CM065705.1, from coordinate 37,001,875 downwards.
GTCGTCTGCATAGACTTCGAGCAAAGGGAAACAACCACGGTCAAGGGCCTGAAAGCGGAGTCGCTTCCCTTGTTGTAGAAAAGATGGCGGAAAGCGTAGGAAAAGCACGAAAACCACTGACTTTGAAAAAGAAAACCACTGACTTTGGACGAGAGTGGAGGTGATTAACAGAAGTCGGCGAAGTGAAACTGTAATACATCGATTGCACAATCCTATGGAGTTGGAAAGACCCAAATCCAGTTTTAATATGTCATTGTATGTGTGCATGAAGAAGAGAGTATGAACTGTGCTGAACTTTTTCTTTCTACGGCTGCCAGTGAAAACCTCCGTCATACGACCCCTCCAATTTACGACCGATTTTTCCGGACATTTTGGAAGTCTTAAAATAGAGGTTTGTCTGTATTGGAGACATCGAGGTGCTTGGAGCTGAGTACAGGTACTACATTTTATTCCAAAGCATCTCAATTTTCCTGGTCTGGTATTGCAGTATTGGAGACATCGAGGTGCCTGCAGCTGAGTACAGGTACGTTTTATTCCAAAACATCTCGACTTTCCTGGTCTGGTATTGCAGTACCTCCAGGATCGTCCCACTATCTATATTATAATTAAAAATGTCCCACAAGCCCCTGTTCCAGGTTCGGAGGACGTTGAACGGACTTTCACTCGAGTACAGGTATGTTTGCTGCTACAGTGATTGGGGCAGTGGGTGGATGCCTCGTGCCTCCATACGGGGAGCTGGACGACCCCGACCCTCTCCACGAGTCTCTCCCCGTGGGGATACCGGGGGGTCTTTTGTAAAAATAGTCCCCCCTCACCTTCTGGAAGTTCTGTGCTTGTAATTTCCTCTAATCTGCCACTCTCTTGACTCTGCCTTTTCCCTTTGCTTTCTGTCATCTACTATCTGTCTGTCTTATTGGCCCATTCTCCTGCCTTTTTATCCAAAAAAATCTTCCAAATAATTTGTCTCCTTTGAGCTCCTCCGAAATTGGAATGCTTTGGCTGTACGCAGCAGGGAGACCAGTGAAAGAAAACTGAAAACCGGACATATACGTACTTTACACATTATGGCCGTATGGCCTGGGAACGCAGAAGAAGAAGAAGCTTACAGTGATGTCCTGAGGCCCCGGTCATAGGACATTGACCTATTAAGCTTGAAAATCTCCTATTGTACTCTTTCCTGTCAGGACATTTTATGTACACTGCTGGCACGCTTTGTCTTACTGATTTCTGCAAGAGCCATGGACATTGTCCTGTTGATTTCTCTCGTCTCAGGACAGTTTGTCCTGTTGCTGTTCGATCCTCGGTACATCACACAGTATTATTTGTGTGTATGCTATATAAATACCAGCAGTGCAGTGTCTCCTTTGAAGTGTCGCCAATGTGTGTCTGTGCTCTGTGCTGATCAGGCATGGGAATTGTCAGTCTTTTGGCTGATTTCAGCTTTTTTGATGGTCCTCTTCAGTCTTTTTTTTGCAAGTTTCAGCTTTTTTGATGGTCCAAGAGGACATTTATGAGATTAAAAAAAAGAAGCCCAATGAGTAAAACTTAAGTTATTAGTTATAAATGAATGCAAAATGAACTAAATATATCAGTCTTATCTCTAATACTGTTTTTAAGGCTTAGATAACAGAAGAAGCTTCATTTTCTGGGGGCTGTATCCCAACACACACGGTTTTCAGTTGTTGTTTTTTTATTCCTTGTTCCTATGCCTGCTTCCAGACCCCAATTTTCAGTCTTTTTTGTCTGCTCTAATTCCCTTACCTGACTGATAGCCATCGCAGAAAACACAAATATGTGTCTGTTTTTTTGCATTTTTCAAAGCATGTTATACAAAAAGCATAATTAGTGTTTTAAAGTTTTTCAATGCATATGTTTAGTCAAAGCAAACATTCTATGTAATCTAATTCCATGCAATCATAATTTTTTAAAAAAAACACATACTACATTGGAAGCTCCCTTATAAGACTCCTTCCCATATAAGACCTGCTTCTCTGAGACATTGCCCTTCTTTGTAAGTATTAAAATTACCTCCCTTGTAAGACCCCTCCCTTAGAAGACCTCAATTTGGGTGATTTTTGAAGGTCTTAATATAGGGAGGTTCTACTGTATTCTGTGGTGCTTTTTGTGTTTTTGTGTTTTTTATTCATGGTCTAGTCAAAATTTATACTTGTTTTTTTGTTTGTTTGTTTGGCTCACTCGTGTTAACGAAGTTAACACGAAGTGAGTCTATAGTATGATTGTTGTTCGGTTGTGTGTGTGTGTGTGTGTGTATGTATGTGTATGTGTGTGTGTGTGTGTGTGTGTGTGTGTGTGTGTGTGTGTGTGTGTGTGTGTGTGTGTGTGTGTGTGTGTGTGTGTGTGTGTGTGTGTGTGTGTGTGTGTGTGTGTGTGTGTGTGTGTGTGTATGTATGTGTATGTGTGTGTGTGTGTGTGTGTGTATGTGTGTGTGTGTGTGTGTGTGTGTGTGTGTGTGTGTTTGTGTGTGTGTATGTGTGTGTGTGTGTGTGTGTGTGTGTGTGTGTGTGTGTGTGTATACATGTATGTGTGTGTGTGTGTGTGTGTTTGTGTGGTGTGTGTTTGTGTGTGTGTATGTGTATGTGTGTGTGTGTGTGTGTGTGTGTGTGTGTGTGTGTGTGTGTGTGTACATGTATGTGTGTGTGTGTGTGTGTGTGTGTATATATGTATGTGTGTGTGTGTGTGTGTGTGTGTGTGTGTGTGTGTGTGTGTGTGTGTGTATGTGTGTGTTGCGTCCATGGTCTAATCTCCAAACTTTAACGTTGGCATTTTCTCGGGAAATAGAAGGCGTACATTGTTCAAACTTTGCACACATATAGATGTCTATGCAAGCTTTCAAACAATAATGATTTGAATAATTAAATACTTAAAACAACACTGTAAACAGATAACAAACAGATAACATTTTAGATTAGTGGGTTAGAGAGTATTCAACAGGCAACATGAGTTAAGAAACTCATCAACACTGAAAGCCTCGATAGCTCATTGGTAGAGTGTCTGTCATGCCAATGGTTCCGGGTCCAATTCTCGGCACGGGCACCTTTTAAAATTTGTTTTAGTTGTATCCATTAACGATTGTTTCATTTGTACAGTGGAACCTCCCTTATAAGACTTCCCTTTATAAGACTCCCTCCCATATATGACCTATTCTCTGAGACATTGCCCTTCTTTGCAAGTATTAAAATTACCTCCCTCATAAGACCCCTCCCTTATAAGACCTCATTTTGGATGTTTTTTGAAGGTCTTATAAGGGAGGTACCACTGTGCTTTAAACATTTTATTGGCAATCTTGTACTTTAGACTCACCCCCCTCAATCTTTGTGTTGTTGTCCCACCTGTTCCTGTTCGATTGAGCCTTGAAGGCTTTGCCTCTTTGTTTTTTAAAGTTTTTTAGTTGTATCCATTAACAATACTTTCATTTGTACTTTAAACATTTTATTGGCAATCTTGTACTTTAGACCCCCCCCCCCCTCAATCTTTGTTTGTTGTTGTCCCACATGCTCCTGTTCGAGTGAGCCTTGAAAATTTTTTGTTAATCAAATTTATCAAAACAGACTCTACTTCAAACTGGACTCCTCAAAGAACGAAAATTGGACAGGGGAGGCGAATCTGACAGCTGGTCAGAACGCGTCAGTGACACAGTACGAGTACAACATCACAGGACTTCTGCCGGATCAGTACTACGTATTCCGTGTCGACGTCCACGGCAGTAATGACGGCAAAGTGGTGGAACAAGTCAGCAAAGGCGTCGTGTCGGCACCGCCTACGAAAGTGCCGTGTACCAGTGAGTGTGCATAGTACCGTATTTTTCGGACTTCTTCTTCTGCGTTCCCATGGCCATAATGGGTAAGGTACATATATGTCCGGTTTTCAGTTTTCAGTTTTCACTGGTCTCCCCGCTGCGTACAGCCGACACATTCCGATTTCGGAGGAGCTCAAAGGATAAAAATTATTTGGAAGATTTTTTTTTAAATAGACCAGCAAGTCAGAAAGATAGCAGATGACAGAGAGCAAAGGGAAAAGGCAGAGTCAAAAGAGAGTGGCAGATTAGAGGAAGTTACAAGCACAGAACTTCCAGAAGGTGGGGAAAACTATTTTTTGTGAAAGACCCCCCCGGTATCCCCACATGGATTTTTCTGACTGTAAGGCGCACCTTTGTATAAGGTGCGCCCCCCAAATTTACCCAAAATTTTAGATTTTGTTACTATGTTTTCTTGCTATATAAGGTCTGAGTCTTAAAAAAAAGTATTGCCTTATACAGACAAACCCCTATTTTACGACCCTCTGTTAAGCGACCACCTCTCATTTGAGACCGGATTTGTTGGCATGGATGCATTTTACTATGTAAACGACCTCTCTTAAGCGACTTCCTCTAAAACACGACTTACGACCGCCATTTTGTTGGTTTTTACGACCGTTGTTGTCGTCTGCATAGACTTCGAGCAAAGGGAAACAACCACGGTCAAGGGCCTGAAAGCGGAGTCGCTTCCCTTGTTGTAGAAAAGATGTCGGAAAGCGTAGGAAAAGCACGAAAACCACTGACTTTGAAAAAGAAAACCACTGACTTTGGACGAGAGTGGAGGTGATTAACAGAAGTCGGCGAAGTGAAACTGTAATACATCAATTGCACAATCCTATGGAGTTGGAAAGACCCAAATCCAGTTTTAATATATCATTGTATGTGTGCATGAAGAAGAGAGTATGAACTGTGCTGAACTTTTTCTTTCTACGGCTGCCAGTGAAAACCTCCGTCATACGACCCCTCCAATTTACGACCGATTTTTCTGGACATTTTGGAAGTCTTAAAATAGAGGTTTGTCTGTAGTAAAAAAAAAACAACGGTAAATGTACAATAAAAGATTTTCAACAGGACGCTAATCTCATCATTATCCATTGGAATATCGTGGCTTAGCTTACCGTATTTTACGGGCTACAAGGCACACCTGATTCTAAGGCGCATCCCCCAAATTTTTACACAAAATTAACCCTTTCACCGCCAATGTTGCATTTTTGCACCACAATGATTTAACAACCATGTCATAAAAACTCTTGAAATCGGGGTCTGTTATTCAATGATATTGTGTAAATTTGGGCAGTAAGGATTGACCCCATTCTAAATGTGTCACAGAGAAATCCCACAATATCGCAGACAAAATCTTTTCTGTAGCCAAGTAGCTTTAATGGACATTTTTGGCTCAAAGATGGCTGGCAGTGAAAGGGTTAAGATTTTGTTATTATAGTTTCTTACTATATTACCAGTCACATTGTAAGGTGCACCCCCCAAATTTGTACACAAAATTCAGATTTTGTTATTATAGTTTATAAAGCCATTTTGGGACCGACGAAAATTGGCTTTAATAAGCGGCGGATTTAATAACCGGCGGTCCAGGATTACGTCATTTTCGAGCATTTTTTTTTTTGGCTTCTCTTTTGTTTACGTCAGTCACACTTTCACACTTTTTTTTCGTCATTTACACTTGCTTGAATCTAAACACAACTTCACAAGGCCTCTTAAACGATGTTGAACTTTTGTTTTGGTTTTTATTGACTGACATTCTTTTCTAAACTCAGTTACTTCGTGACACACGTGAGCGTGCACATCAATATGTCTTGAGTGACACAAGTGACATATTTTCACGCCAAAAAAAAAGAAAAGAAAAGAAAAAAGAACAAAATCGTGTGAGTTTTACTCACAAACTATGTGATTTCTCTGAGAAAAGTGGCTTTAATAAGCGGCGGGGTGGTTTTATTAAGCGGCTTTTTTTAATACATAACATATAGTGAAAAATCCGGACCGTAAGAAATCGGCTTTAATAAGCGGCTGGCTCTATTAACCGCGGTTTTATAAAGCGGCGACCACTGTATATCATCAGTCACACTATAAGGCGCACCCCCAATCAAACATTACTGCACATATACTTGTGGCGGTACCATAGCCGATGAGGTTTAACCGAGGCGTGGTTGCCGCTACACCTATCTGCATTAATTAAAAAACCGGGACTTTACTGGTGATCCACTGCCTCCGGGCATTGCCTCCAGTATTGTTCCCACCATCTTTGTATTTACAAATGTCCCATATGTGTCTGTTCCAGACCGAGAGGACGTAAAGCACCATTTTTCATTCATTCATTCGGCGCACCCCCAAAATATTTACACAAAATTAAGATTTTGTTATGATAGTTTTTTTACTATATTATTAGTCACATTATAAGGCGCACCCCCCAAGTTTTACACAAAATTAAGATTTTGTTACATACAAGAAACAAACAACTACACGACAAGTGTAAAGTGACGTTACTTTATTCACAAGAGACAAAACAAAACCATCTGGATATTTCGGCGAATGCGCCTTTATCAACACAGACAAACAATTAAACAGCAAACATCAAATATAGCAAAAGGAGCCAAAAGCAGGCAACAAAAGGAGCAAAAAACAAACTAGATCAAAATATAAAAACAATACTCGCTGTTTCAGTTTTTTTATATTTTTTTAAAGATTTTGTATATAGTTTCTTACTATATTATCAGTCACATTATAAGGCCCAGGGGTCTCAGTCTATGAGGAAAAAAAAGTATCGCCTTAATATAGTCCGTAAAATGCGGTAGTCTTTCGTGGAAGACCCCATCATGAATCTCAAACAAGGGGTCATTTGCACCTGTGTCATGAGAAATAAGTACCTACCGTGAAATAAGTACCCTTCAAAAGCGCACTAGAACCATTCTTCTTTCATGGGAGAAGTAAGTCCTGTTTTTGAATGTTGCCAGAAAAGGAATTCCTTTCTTTTTAATTTGCCAAACAAGATCTTTGTGTGTCTACTGTATTTTTTAAACGCTTTAACCCTTTCACCGCCAACGTCGCATTTATGCACCACAATGGTTTAGCACCCACGTCACTAAAAGGCATCAAATCAGGGCCTGTTATCTGAAGACCCTATTTTCTTAATTTTGGGAGGTAAGGACAGGCCTAATGTTATGCATGTCACAGAGGAATTCACAATATTGCAAATAATCTTTTTTGTTTGAGCGCCTTGTATAAGCTTTCAGCTTGTTGTGTTCGTTCTCATTTGTTTATGTTGCTACTTTACTATGTGATACTCAATACAAATTCGTTTAAACCAAATCCATTTTTTTCTCTACCCAGTTAAGTTTAATGGTATATTTTTGCTGAAAATTAAATATGGCTGGCGGCGAAAGGGTTAACCTATCTTTGTATTATTATATTATTTGCTTTGTTGTATTCAATTTTGTATGCATGTCAATTTGCTTTGTAGTGTAATTTGCTTGCTACCTTTGTGTTTTTGTTGTTGTGTGCATCAAGGACTGATTGGAAGAATAGGCCCTGCCTAAAATCTTTATCCTTGTCAAATAAAAAGTTTTCACTTCTCTTGCTCTCTCTCTCTCTCTCTCTCTCTCTCTCTCTCTCTCTCTCTCTCTCTCTCTCTCTCTCTCTCTCTCTCTCTCTCTCTCTCTCTCTCTCTCTCTCTCTCTCTCTCTCTCTCTCTCCTCTGTCTCTCTCTCTCTCTCTCTCTCTGTCTCTCTCTCTCTCTCTCTCTCTCTCTCTCTCTCTCTCTCTCTCTCTCTCTCTCTCTCTCTCTCTCTCTCTCTCTCTCTCTCTCTCTCTCAGCAATGCTTATATTATTACCCTGTATAAATAAAAATTCGTTTCGCAAAACATTTCTCTCTCTCTCTCTCTCTCTCTCTCTCTCTCTCTCTCTCTCTCTCTCTCTCTCTCTCTCTCTCTCTCTCTCTCTCTCTCTCCCCTCCCCCCCTCCCTCTCTCCAGTGACTTACTGTTTTCTTCTTCTTTTTTTTCCAGCAACGACAGCTCCTCCACCTGTGACCATTCCAGTGATTGTGGGTGAGTGTGTGTGTGTGTGCGGTGTGTGCGTGCGTGTGTGTGTGTGCGTGCGTGCGTGTGTGGTGTGTGTGTGCGTGCGTGCGTGCATGCGTGTGTGCGTTTGGTTGTCCGTGTCTGTGATTCGTTTGTGTGTGCTGAAATAATTCCTCTGTGTGTGTGTGTGTGTGTGTGTGTGTGTGTGCGTTTGGTTGTCCATGTCTGTGATTCGTTTGTGTGTGCTGAAATAATTCTCTGTGTGTGTGTGTGTGTGTGTGTGTGTGCGTTTGGTTGTTCCATGTCTGTGATTTCGTTGTGTGTGCTGAAATAATTCTGTGTGTGTGTGTGTGTGTGTGTGTGTGTGTGTGTGCGTTTGGTTGTCCATGTCTGTGATTCGTTTGTGTGTGCTGAAATAATTCCTCTGTGTGTGTGTGTGTGTGTGTGTGTGTGTGCGTTTGGTTGTCCATGTCTGTGATTCGTTTGTGTGTGCTGAAATAATTCCTCTGTGTGTGTGTGTGTGTGTGTGGTGTGTGTGTGTGTGCGTGCGTTTGGTTGTCCATGTCTGTGATTCGTTTGTGTGTGCTGAAATAATTCCTCTGTGTGTGTGTGTGTGTGTGTGTGTGCGTGCGTGTGTTTGCGTACGTGCATGCGTGTGTGCGTTTGGTTGTCCGTGTCTGTGATTCGTTTGTGTGTGCTGAAATAATTCCTGTGTGTGTGTGTGTGTGTGTGTGTCGTGTGCGTGTGTGCGTGCGTACGTGCATGCGTGTGTGCGTTTGGTTGTCCGTGTCTGTGATTTGTTTGTGTGTGCTGAAATCATTCCTCAAGGTCTATTGATATCTATAGATGTGTGAAGCTTTTTTTTTTTTGCTGTCCCATCTTCTGGGCCGTACAGTGGTGTTGCTCCCACGCCGCTCATTCCGAATCCCAATTCGCAGCCACACCCCGGCTTGTTCAGGTCGCAGAATCCGAGACCAGCAGTCCAAGGGGAGCGAATCTATGTTAGGCCGTCAGGAGGCGAAGTTCTTTTGTTTGTCACAAGCACTTTGTACTAGAAAAAAGAAAGAAAAAAACGAACGAAGAAATCAAAGCTTTGGGTTTGGTTGTGCTGGTGATGAGTGTTACAGACAGGCATGAATAAACAAACAAACAAATTTGAAATGGGGTTGCTGTGATTGCACGGTTCCTTCGATCCTTCCTTCTGTATAACGACCACGGTCACTCAGCTGACTATCCTGTCAGTTTCTGTTAGTTATTAGGTATGAGGTACTTTATTGTTACAGAGGCGATTCTGTGAAATTCGGGTTGCTCCCACCTGGAGAGCGGGTCGCAGTCAGAGGTTTTGGGATTTTTTAATTTTTTTTGCATGCAATTTTCGTGTGATTGATGAGGAAGGAAAGGAGGGTGGGGGGTAAATTTTGACCAAATGACAACTTTTTCGTTGCCACTGGGTTTAACGCGTGCTAAGTGCATGGACACACGGGACCTTAGTTTATCGTCTCATCCGAAAGACTGCACGGTTCAGACCGTAAGGCCTTGTGCAAAGTGAGAGGGAAAATCCCCTGTACCCAGGTTCGAACTCGGGGTTTACTCAACGCAAGGCGACCGCGTTACCTCTGTGCCACTGTACACCACGTATGCCTATCCATATTATGTGCCGTGCCGTCTTTTTCTTTAGGTATTAGGTACTTTATAGTCACAGAGGCGTCTGTGAAATTCGGGTTGCTCTCACCTGAAGAGCCCGTCGCAGCCAGAGGCGCGCCACCCAATTTAAAAAGAATGTTTTTTTTGCATGCGATTTTTGTGTGACTGATGAGGAAGGAACGCGAAGCGAACGCGCTACCACTGTGCCACTCTACTTCACCTTAGGGTGTTTGGGTGTTTTTTTGCATGCTATGTTTGTTTGACTGATGAGGAACGAACACGAAGCGAACGCGCTACCACTGTGCCATTCTACACCTTAGGGTGGGTTGTTTTTTTGCATGCGATTTTTGTGTGACTGATGAGGAAGAAACGCGAAGCGAACGCGCTACCACTGTGCCACTCTACACCTTAGGTTTTTGTGGGGGTTTTTTTGCATGCGATTTTTGTGTGACTGATGAGGAAGGAACGCGAAGCGAACGCGCTACCACTGTGCCACTCTACACCTTAGGTTTTTGTGGGTTTTTTTTGCATGCGATTTTTGTTTGACTGATGAGGAAGAAACACGAAGCGAACGCGCTACCACTGTGCCACCCTACACCTTATGGTGGTTTTTTTTTGTGTGTGTCCCAATCAGGCACCGAGATTTTCAACGCTGTGTCGTTCATGAAAGAAGGCAGCAGCTCGCTGGTGGTCCGGTGGTCCATCGACCCCGATCTCCGACGCTTTTCATGGAACATCACTCTGTCGTACCAGCTGATTGGAACCGGTGACTGCTCTCGCCTTAGTGAGCAAGACGTCGTGTCGGTGCCGGTGCTTCAGACAGACACCGAGTTCAGGTAATGTTGCGTGTCGCCTGAAATAGGTCGCATCGCAGCCATTAGGTATTATTAGGTACTTTATAGTGACAGGGGGGGGTAGTTCCCCACTCTCTCGGGCCAAAGGGATTTGAGGGCTGCTGGCATTTTGTCCTCAAAGGCCAACCAAAGTCCTGTGTATTAGAACTGAAAATGTCCCCCCCCCCCTCCCTCCCCCTGTCAGGACAAATGTCCGATTGAAATGTGACACCGGCAGACTTTGACCTGCTGATTTTCAGCAAGAGCCGGGACATTTTGTCCTGCTGGTTTTCAGCAAGAGCCGGGTCATTTTGACAGCTGGTTTTCAGCAAGAGCCGGGTCATTTTGACAGCTGGTTTTCAGCAAGAGCCGGGTCATTTTGTCCTGCTGGTTTTCAGCAAGAGCCGGGTCATTTTGTCCTGCTGATTTTCAGCAAGAGCCGGGTCATTTTGTCCTGCTGATTTTCAGCAAGAGCCGGGTCATTTTGTCCTGCTGGTTTTCAGCAAGAGCCGGGTCATTTTGACAGCTGGTTTTCAGCAAGAGCCGGGTCATTTTGACCAGCTGGTTTTCAGCAAGAGCCGGGTCATTTTGTCCTGCTGATTTTCAGCAAGAGCCGGGTCATTTTGTCCTGCTGATTTTCAGCAAGAGCCGGGACATTTTGTCCTGCTGATTTTCAGCAAGAGCCGGGTCATTTTGTCCTGCTGATTTTCAGCAAGAGCCGGGACATTTTGACCAGCTGATTTTCAGCAAGAGCCGGGTCATTTTGACAGCTGGTTTTCAGCAAGAGCCGGGTCATTTTGACCAGCTGGTTTTCAGCAAGAGCCGGGCCATTTTGTCCTGCTGATTTTCAGCAAGAGCCGGGTCATTTTGTCCTGCTGATTTTCAGCAAGAGCCGGGTCATTTTGTCCTGCTGATTTTCAGCAAGAGCCGGGTCATTTTGTCCTGCTGATTTTCTCGTTTGTTGACAGATTGTCGTATCATTTTTCCATCCCCTGTATTTTGTTGTTTGGTGCTTTACAGTCACAGAGGCGTCTCTGTGAAATTCGGGTTGCTCCCACCTGTGAGAGCGCGTCACAGCCAGAGGCGTGCCACCCTTTTCTTTTAAAAAAAATGTGCATGCGATTTTTGTGAGTGATAGGGAAGGAAAGGGGCATCATTGCAGGCTTTGATAATGCACAGATCTATAGTGCGGCCACCAGTTGATTTGAATTGTGTTTCTTCTCCTTCTTCGATCGCTTAGACAGTTCCCTGTCATATGAGCGCAGGTGCGTCATGCTGCCTTTACGCGCCTAACTAAGAAATAGGTATTGGCCACTGCAACTAGGGTTATTAACGCCCTTGATGATGGCAAGAGTTAAGCCCTTGTTGATCAGTATCCAAAAGGGCATTCACTCTTGCACAAGGCAGCCATTAAGTGGCCTCAAATAGGGTTATTGGTGAGAGTTATGCTCTTGTTTGGTCAGTACTCAACCATCTTCCCCCTCCCCACCAAGGGCATTCACTCTTGCCCAAGGTGTTCTTTGCAGTGGCCAATAACACTGTTTCATAATTCGGTCTTTTGGGGTTATCTTTCCCTACTGTCTCGTCTTGAAGTCGGTTTGGGGTAGTTCCGGTTCAAAATTAGAATTAAAAACTGGAAGTTACCTACCTTCAACAACAACTATATTTTGTTCTTGTCTTCAAGTCTTGGGGTATTAATGTGGTCGTATCAAGTAAACTAATAAGAACATAACTGTTTATAGTCAACGAATGTAAACGCTTTAAGAAAGAAACACAAACAGGACTTAATATTATTAAATCTACAAACTGATAACTGAGCAATTAAACACCCCTCTATTTCAATTACTGAGCAGCCATGCCGTGTTTACAGCATTTCCTAACCGGAACTACTTGTGGCGGTGCCATAGCCGATGAGGTTTAACCGAGGCGTGGTCACCGCTACAGCTATCTGTATTAATAAAAAAAATCGGGACTTTACTGGTTTCGTACTGCCTCCGGGCATTGCCTCCAGTATTGTTCCCACCATATTTGTATTTACAAATGTCCCATATGTGTCTGATTCAGACCAAGAGGACGTAAAACTCCATTTTCTCTCTCTCTTCAATATAAATTTTAAATTATTGTATTCCTTTTGCATACATATGACACCACGAACTTCGGTTCCCAATCTTTTCGAAGAAAATGTTTAACTTCCCAATTATAGAATGCCCGCACCCCATCTTCATTATATATGTAGTCCATGTTCTGTCTACGTTCGTCTTGTAAATGTTTTTTCCTTATTTTACACATCTAACCAGTAAACATGTCCCATATGTGCCTTTCCGGGTCGAGAGGATGTCAAACACCAATATTTCTTCTAACCGGAACTAGAGTGTCCTAACGGGCACACAACTCGTCTGTTACTTCCGTTTTCATTTCGAAACAGTGCTATAGGCCCAGCATGTCCGCCTTCGGCTACAGGAAATCTTTGTAAGTGTTTCTTGAAAAAAAGGCGGCAGGAGAATGGACCGGTAAGGCAGAAAGACTGAGGATGACAGTAAGCAAAGGGAAAAGGCAGAGTCAAAGAGAGTGACAGATTAGGAGGAAGTTACAGGCACAGAACTTCCAGAAGGTGTGGGGGGGAACTATTTGTACTGTTTTTGTATTTTGATTAATTTGTTCTTTGTCAGGTTGTCTCAGCTGAATGCGTGGAGCCAGTACGAGATAACTCTGACAGCGCAGGGCACAGGAATTATCTCCGCTGTCAACGGCAGTGAGGCCATCACCGCTATCACCGGAGAAATCTGTGAGCTGTTTCCCCCTTTTTCTTTTGCTGTTGAAAAACCATGTTTTGCTAGAGTGAATGCCCTTGGTAGATGCTTGAGTACTGACCAAACAAGGGAATAACTCACCATTAACAGAGGCCACTAAAGTTACTGCCCTTTTCAGTACTGACCAACAAGCTGAAGAATTGTATGCTGCTGGTCGGTTTGGTATTTGATGACAAGAGAGAGAGAGAGAGACAGAGAGAGATAGACAGAGAGAGAGAGAGAGAGAGAGAGAGAGAGAGAGAGAGAGAGAGAGAGAGAGAGAGAGAGAGAGAGAGAGAGAGAGAGAGAGAGAGGAAATACGAATGTTTTATTGAGTGTAGAAAGGTTAAGCTACAATAGCTTCTTTGCACTTTGCACTCTCAGTCACACACTCACACCTTGCATCAAGCAAAGAAAAATTGAGATAATCCCAATCAAGTCGAAGAGAGAGAGAGAGAGAGAGAGAGAGAGAGAGAGAGAGAGAGAGAGAGAGAGAGAGAGAGAAGTATTACTAAAAGTAAGCCCAAATGTACACAGACTGCTAAAATAAAAGACCTTATATTCTAAGCCAGCTTGTTTCCAATGTTTTTATCAGTATTTTTATCTTTCATTCTTATTGGCCTCTGCAACTAGCTTTATTAAAGCCCTTGACAGCGAGAGTGAAGCCCTTGTTGGTCAGTATCCAAAAGAGCATTCACTCTTGCAAAAGGCAGCTATTTAGTGGCCTCAAATAGGGTTATTGGCGAGAGTTGTTTCCCTTGTTTGGTCAGTACTCAAACATCTAGCAAGGGCATTCACTCTAGCAACAGGTGGTTGTTGCAGTGACCAATAGAAGTGAACTCCTTCTCTTTAGTCTGTGCGTGCGTTAGACGGTGAAACCTCATGCGCTTATTCGCAAATAAGTAAAAGAACGTTACCAAAAAAAGCTGTTGGGATAAGTGCATGCATTTCCGCGACTAATGTGTACACTGCCTTACTCTATATGTGACCTAGCACCACGAAAGGGACATTAAGTGCAAAAATGACCATTATGAGAAAATGGTACAGTTAGAAACTTCAGACAATTCTTGTAATAACTTTTTCCGTTTTAGAGTTATGATCATTTAGAGTTGGTAGGATGACAGTCTGCCATTTTGAGAAATCACAGTCCAGAAGTTTAGCCTGGCTGAAGAAAATGCATCGACCTACTCACTTTAAAGCACTTTTTAGAGTAATTACAGACCATAACAATGCTTTTCCTTTATAAATATGAAAGATGAGATGTTAGAGAGCACAAAAATACCCATATACTCAAAACTGATTAAAAAAAAAGAAGATATTTTTGACTTTGCAAGCCTGTGGTGAGAACCTAGCCCATTGACTTAATGTCCCTTTCATGGTGCTGGGTCACATATAGTCTGAATACTTATGGAATTCTGAAAAGCCCTAAAGGCAGATTTTTTTTTTCTGTTTGTATTTCTTTTTTTTTCTTTTCTTTTTTTTAACCAGTACCTCAAGGCGCTATAAACAACCTTCGAGCCAGCGACGTCCGAAACACGTCAGTCGCGCTCGCCTGGAGTTCTGTGCCCTGCGTCGAGAGAGGCGGGGTTTTGCTCCACTACGACATCATCGTTATGACGTCATCATCGTCATCGACCACGCAGCTTCAGTCTAACGTGACAACAGTGACGGTGACGCAACTGACGCCGTTCACTAACTACACGGCCAAAGTACGCTACGTTAACAGCGCTGGGGCGGGGCCTTACAGCGAGGAGTTGCCATTTAGCACTGCAGAGGGAGGTATTAAGAAAGAATTTTGTCTTGTGTTTTAGTAATAAATAATAATATTAATTGATAGCATTTCTATAGCGCCTTTCTATCATTATTTTACACTCAAGGCTCGATCTTCCATTCACCCGCTGTCACACAAAACGTTATTACCCCAATCATTCACCCAGGTACAAGATCAAGAAGGAAAAATTTACAAACCGAATGAGCTTTGAAAGTAGTGTGTCTTGAGTTTAGCTTTGAAAGTAGAGATAGTTGGTTCATGGCGGAGATCGACTGGGAGGGAATTCCAAACAGCAGGGGCACTGAAACTGAAAGTCACCAAATGATTTTAGATTTGTTTTTGGAACTTTCAGAAGTTTTGTGTTTGAGGACCTGAGTGAGCGGGAAGGAGTGTAGGTGTGAAGAGCACTGGAGAGGTAAGGTGGAAGGGTCTGTTCAAAGTGACGGAAGGATAGGACAGCCAGCTTATACTGAAGGCGGGACTGCACAGGGAGCCAATGGAGCTCCTTCAGAAGTGGCGTTTTGGGTCAGTGGGTGGATTCCTTGTGCCTCCATATGGGGAGCTGGACG
>CM065705.1:36941424-36981424 GCA_017654935.2 Phymorhynchus buccinoides | reverse complement strand
CAAGCAGTCGTTTGGAAATGAAACGACAAAATAGTCAGCACCATCGTGATCAACCCTCTTGCATTTCTTCCGGCCCGAACCGCCCAGCCGGAAGTTGCCTCTGTGTATTCAAGCCGCCCCAAACCGCCCGTAGCTTGAACCCCCCCCCCCCCACTCTGAGACCCCCTCTGATGGCATTATCATCATGCACTAAGTTCTGGCTTGTTATACACACACTATGAAGAAGCTTCTCACTTGCAATGATGTGATAGTAACTGTATGGCGCTCTGTGTGCTTCAAAAGACAGATTTCCCCCAAAATGTATGAAAGAATATGAACACTAGAAGTGGGGGTTTTCTGTAACAATTGCAAATTGAAAGAGGGTTAACTTACAATCATAATTTTATTTCACAACCATTGTTGTTTTCAGGTAACTTTCGACAAACAAAACGACAACTCCACCACCACCACCACTACCGACCTCCCAGCCGACACCACCAGCCACACCCAATGCGGATTAGACTCCGCCTCCGAATACTCCGTCTCCGTGGCCTCGGAATCGCTCGGAGGCTCAGGCCAGCCCGCGACCCTCGCGGTCCTGACGGAGCAAGAGACTCCGCCCACCCCCACCGCCCTGCGTCTCGTTCGAACAACTCCAACCACAGCCGTGATTCAGATTCGCCCCGTGTCCATCAAACCCGGGCCCTTGATTTTCTACCAGATCGAAGTGGACAGACTGAGTAGTGTGGAAAGCGAAGGAGGGAACAGTGGTAGCGGCAGTAGTAATAGTAATAGTAATAGTAGTAGTAGTAGTGGTAGTAGTACTGGTAGTAGTAGCAGTGGTAGCACTGACGGTGCGAGGCGTCGAAGGAAACGCCTGGCCGAAGTGCCGGGCTACGTCACGGCACAGCTGAGTCAGGAGAGCGTGGAGAAGAGCGGCAGCGTGTTTGTCGTGGGCGACGGGAAGAACTACAGCGGCTACGTCAACGTTCCGCTGCAGCCCGGTCAGGCCTATCAGATCTACTACACCATCGTCAGCCAGTGGAACGGCCTCACCAAATTCTCCATCAGTCAACTGCCGGAGCCTTTCACCACCCCCCTACCCACCACCACCACTACCACAACCACCACCACCACCACCAACACCACAGCCACCTCCACCGCTGAAGCCGTCACGGAGAAACAAGAAGATGATGATGACGGCGCTTTCATCGGCATCATTGTCGCGCTAGCGCTCGTTATCCTGCTCATCATCGTCATCGTCATCGTCGTGGTGGTGCTCTTGCGGCGTCGAAGGCGCCGGACTAGGAAGTTGGCCTACATCGAACTGGACGACGAGCGCAAGACAAAACCGGTCGACGACTACGACCCGGAGCGCTACTGGAACCAAGTCACGACCCTAGGAGAGGAGCGGTACATCGTCGTGGGCAGGGAATGCCTTCCGGACGAACAGCTCTTCCCGGTGGTACTACAACAGCACCACCTACCCCAAAACAGCCTGGTGAGTTTCCGGAAAGAGTTCCAGTCCTTGCCTCGCTCCGTGGACCAAGCGACGACTGAGGAAGCGTCCCGGCACCCTGATCGAAATCGATTCCCACACATCCTGCCATACGACCATTCCCGGGTGGAGTTGTCTCCCGATGCCTCGAGCTCGTGCGCGTACATCAACGCCAATTTCGTGTCCGGGTATAAGAGGCTGCGGGCCTATGTGGCTGCCCAGAGCCCGTACAACGACGTGACGGCGGTGGATTTCTGGCGCCTGATCCGTCAGCGGGGTGTGGCCACGGTGGTGATGCTGGCGAACGTGGTGGAGGATAACATTGTGAAGTGCACCCAGTTCTGGCCTCGGCAAGGTATGTGTGTGTGTGTGTGTGGGTGTGTGTTGGGGGTGTGTGCGTGTGTGTGTATGTGTGTGTGTGTGTGTGTTGGGTGTGTATGTGTGTTTGTTTGTGTCACGTGTGTGTGTGTGTGTGGAGGATGTGTGTGTGGGTTGTGTGCTCGTGCATGTTTGTTTGTTTATTATTGCTGTTATTTTTTTAATTTATTTATTGTAAATGCCTAGGGCATTCATTTGATGACCGTATTTTACGGACTATAAGGCGATACTTTTTTTTTCCTACACTGAGATCCCTCCGCCTTATAATGTGACTGATAATACAGTAAGAATAACTACAATAACAAAATGTGAATTTTGTGTAAAATTTGGGGGGTGCCTTATATAATCAGGTGCGCCTTGTAGTCCGTAGAATATGGTAGGCGTATGAATGTTAACAATATTAGTAATGTAGTTTATATGTATTGTTAAAAATTCAGGACTTTACTGGTGTTGCACTGCCTCCGGGCATTGCCTCCAGGATCATTCCCACCATCTTTATGTCTACTGTCCCATAATGTGTCTGTTCCAGACCGGAGGATGTTAAACAGATTTTCATTCAATTCTTCTTCTTCTGCGCTCCCGGGCCATATGGCCATAATGGGTAAGATACGTATGTGTCCGGTTTTCAGTTTTCACTGGTCTCCGCGCTGCGTACAGCCGACACATTCCGATTTCGGAGGAGCTCAAAGGAGAAACATTATTTGGAAGATTGTTTTTGAAAAAAGGCAGGTGAATGGGCCAATAAGTCAGAAAAAATAGATGATAGAAAGCAAAGGGAAAAAGGCAGAGTCAAAGAGAGTGGCAGATTAGAGGAAGTTACAAGCACAGAACTTCTAGAAGGTGGGGGAACTATTTTTTACAAAAGACCCCCCCGGTATCCCCACGGGGAGAGACTCATGGAGGGGGCGGGGCCATCCAGCTCCCCATATGGAGGCACGAGGCATGCCCCGTTCATTCTATCAATAATAATAATAAATTGACCACTTGCATACATGTGCCGATGTTTTGCACACCGCAGGTAAGGTGACCATTGGGGAGTTTTACCTGGAGCTTCAGGAGGAGCTGACCTACGCCGATTTCACCGTGTACGACATCAGCGTCAGTCACAGCGGGGACGTGTACGAGCGCACCGTGCGTCTGTTCGACTTCACCTCCTGGCCGGACCACGGCGTGCCCGACGACCCCTTGCCTTTCCTTGACCTTCGACACAAGGTCAGTATTCAGGGCTCCCAATTGTCCCGCAAAACAAGGGGTCCCAGGGACTCCTTCACTACAATATAGAGGGTCCTAGAGGTGGGATAGAAGGTCCTACTGCCGTACTGGCATTACAAATGCTAAAAAGAATTTTTCTAATGCATCCCTGGGACCCCCTGCACATTCTTTTAACCCTTTCGCTGCCAGCCATTTGTTAGCCAAAAAATACCATTAAACTTAACTGGGTAGAGAAAATAAAATATCTGCAATATTGGGAATTCCTCTGTGACATATATAACATTAGGCCTATCCTTACCTCCCAAAATTCAGAAAATAGGGTCTTTGGATAACAGGCCCTGATTTGATGCCTTTTAGTGACATGGGTGTTAAAACCATTGTGGTGCTAAATTGCGACATTGGCGGTGAAAGGGTTAAAGGGTCCTTGAGAATTTTAGTGCTTCATAGACCCCCAAATGGGGGTCCCTGGGAGCCCTGGTATTGTGTTCTATTTTATCGTCATATTTTCGTGTATAAGTGCATTATTATAATGAATGATCGTGGTTTATTATTTACATTATATCCTTTAAAGTCTTGCGTGTTGGATATTTAACTATTATGTTAGTACAGTGGAACCTCCCTATATAAGACCTGATTTGGGATGATTTTTGAAGGTCTTATAAGGGAGGTTCCACTGTACGAACATGATAGTTAAATATCCAACTTTATAAGACCCCTCCCTTATAAGACCTGATTTTTGAAGGTCTTATAAGGGAGGGGTCTTATAAGGAGGTACTTTTAATACTTACACAGAAAGGCAATGTCTCAGAGAAGTAGGTCTTATATGGGAGGGGGTCTTATAATGGGAGGGGGTCTTATAATGGGAGGTCTTATAAGGGAGGTTCCACTGTATTGTATATGTGTTTATGCCGTGCCACAAATCAATTTCTCATGTTTGAGATAATAAAGTAGTCTTGAGTCTTGAGTCTTGACCAATCAGATGTGGCAATGTCCTGATAGTATACCTTCAGGGCAAAAAGAGTTATTGACTTGATTGACCCCATGTGGGGGGGGGGGGGGGGGGGGGGTACCAGGGGAGGTCTTTCGTGTAGTTCCCCCACCTTCTGGAAGTTCTGTGCTTGCAATGTCTTCTTAATTCTTGATATTTAAATGATTTCTCTAGGTTAATGTATGTGTGTGTGTGTGTGTGTGTGCGTGTGCGTGTGTGTGTGTGTGTGTGTGTGTGTGTGTGTGTGTGTGTGTGTGTGTGTGTGTGTGTGTGTGTGTGTGTGCGTGTGTGCGTGTGTGTGTGTGTGTGTGTGTGTGTGTGTGTGTGTGTGTGTGTGTGTATGTGTGTGTGTGTGTGTGTGTGTGTGTGTGTATGTGTGTGTGTGTGTATGTGTGTGTGTGTGTGTGTGTGTGTGTGTGTGTGTGTGTGTGTGTGTGTGTGTCTTTTCTTCTGTAGTATTTTTGTGATTCAGCTAAGTACTAGTTAACTTTAAGTTTGCATCAGTAGGTAATCAAATCACTGGCTCAGTTCATGCAGTTTGTCAGTTAAGCGCATAGAAATCATTCACATATTTATTTGAATCCTTTACTATTCATGTTTTTATTCCAATATCTGCAATGCATCAAAAAAGCCTATTGGCCACTGCAACTAAGGTTATTAATGCCCTTGACAGCGAGAGTTAATCCCTTGCTGGTCAGTATCCAAAAGGGCATTCGCTCTCGCAAAAGGCAGTCATTGCAGTGGCCTCAACTAGGGTTATTGGCGAGAGTTAAGCCCTTGCTGGTCAGTACCCAAAAGGGCATTCACTCTTACAAAAGGCAGTCATTGCAGTGGCCTCAACTAAGATTATTGGCGAGGGTTAAGCCCTTGCTGGTCAGTACCCAAAAGGGCATTCACTCTTACAAAAGGCAGTCATTGCAGTGGCCTCAACTAGGGTTATTGGCGAGAGTTAATCCCTTGCTGGTCAGTACCCAAGCATCTCCCAAAGGCATTCACTCTTGCAAAAGGTGGTCATTGCAGTGGTCAATAGAGAAGAGTGCTATTAGTGTGGAAATAAGAAGGGGAGATGCTATACTTTGACCCTTTCTCCGTCAGCCTTTTTTCATCCAAAAAATACCATTAAACTTAACTGGGTAGAGAAGCAAAATACTTCTGAAAAATTGTGAATTCCTTGGTGACATATATTAACATTAGGCCTATCCTTGCCTCCCCAAATTAAGAAAATAGGGTCTTTGGATAACAGGTCTGGTTGGATGCCTTTTCGTGACATGTGTGTTAAACCATTGTGGTGCATAAATGCGACATTGGCGGTGAAAAGGTTAAGACGTTCACCTGCCAAATGTAATGCGTGACTGCAGCATGAGTGACCCGTGTTCTAATCCCGGCCTGACCTTTTCTTTCTAGATTGACAGGAAAATCGAACCGAACGTCCAGTCCTTCGGATGGGGACTTAAAGCCAGTCTGACCGGTGCGCTTTACGCACGTAAAAATCCCACAGCAGTTGAAAGTCGGTAAGAGCAGGGAGAAATCCCGTGGCCTGGTATGGCCAAATTGATAGCTAGGTTTTCCAAGTGTGCCCACACCCCCTCCTTGCCCTGTGCCCCCCAAAAAAATTGAAAAAAAAAATTGAGGTAGGCGCTGCACTTGCGGCGACGCTCTCTCCGGGGGAGAGCAGCCCAAATTTCACAGAGATAAGTCTCTGTGACTAGAATATATCAAATAAAAATACCAAATAAAGAAGCGGAGATGCTATACTTTAACTCTTCTACTACCAAGTATTACTTAGACTGTTTACTGTTGCGCACCAAGTAATTTTTGCAGCTGCACTGATTTTCGCACACACTCACTTTAAAAATTCATTAAAAAAAAATAGTCGCTTGAATCATCACGAAAATTACCTGTGTCGATCTGCTGCTGCAAACCCAAGATCGTTTCAACACTTTCGATGCTCTTTTTTTGATTCGCCTAAGTTCAGATTCTGCCACTTCTTCCACAGTAAATGCTTCGTCGTCACTGTCGCCATCTTGTAGAGGTTCACGCCAAAAGACGTCAGTTTTCATCGTCGAAAACGCGACGAAAATCGATTGAAAATTACAAAATTTAGCCTACAAATGAAGATGGCAGAAGATTGTGCTTTCCCTGAGCGAACTGCCCATGTCACGGAAGTAAAGGATGTGATGTCACTTCATATAAATAGCGCAAAGTGGGACACCAGGGTTTCCCTAGTATCTGGCGGTCAAACCCGCCCATGGCTAGCAACGGTATGCAGTAAACCGGGCGGTTCAACCCGCCGACGGCAGCAGCAGAGTTAAAGCAGATTGTCTCATTGCACATATGACAAACTTTAGTGGGGCCCTCCAAGGTTAATGATACTATTGACAGATTTTCCGAAAAGAATATTGTTGTAGGCCTTGTTTTTTTTTGAAAGGGCGGGAAAAAAGTTTCAATTTCATTTTCAGCAATTGTTTGGGTTTTTGTTTAGAAGGAAAACAAAACCTTCAGGTTCACCTACTGAAACAGAAGCAGTCTGGTACGTAAGATTACTTCTTTTTTTTTTCTTCCGCTAATTTACCGATCTGCCTTTTGAGTACATTAGTATGGCTTAGTATATTGTCAGTGAAATTCAAAAAGCTCGTATCTCAATTTTGGTAGTTTTGAGAAAAATGAAAAAAAAAACTTTAAAAAATTAACCGCGTTGATCACAATTGATTAACTATGATGAATATGTTGTTCAAGACATTGCGAGTTTAGTCCTGCATTTAAAAAAAATTACTTTAAAAAAATAGTTTTTAGACTGGAAAAGAACAAAGCTACAACTAGTACAAGGTTTTTGTCCTTAACTAGATCTGAATTTGGGACTTACGAGTCTTTCGTCTATTTTCACAACCTCATTTACCCCAGATAGAAAGTCGTTAGAGATACGAGCTTTTGATGGAATGTGGCGGGAAAAATTAGAAAGCTGACTATGTATCTAACTAAAAGAAAACCAAAAATCGAGATACGAGGTTTTTGAATTTTACCGACGATATGCAAGTAAAATATTTTACATTATTATGTGTGCGTGTGTGTGTGTGGTATATAAGGTATGCATATATATATGTTAAACTGGTATATTAAACTAGTATTATGTAGTAAAGTTGGTATTTATTATGGTTGCAGGTTCGTCAGTATCACGGGAAAGACCCCAGCCCCATACTGGTGCATTGTGGGACGGGCGTGGCCAGGTCTGGCGTGTTCATCGCAGTCGACTCTTTGATTGAACAGTACGCAGAGGAAGGTGGGGACATTCTGTTAATTGTTTCAAAGAAAGATAGATTATTTTTGCATGTGTGGGTGTGGACGTGCATGACTTACTCCTTCGTTGTGCATGTAGGGAGCGCCGTGCATGACTTACTTCTTCTATCTTGCATCTCACTAAAATTTACTCAACCCCTCCCCCACCCATTTCAAGCCTACAAAACACTCAGCCAAGTTCACCTTTTCACATAGGTGTTAACATATACGATTTTCCCGTATTGCTGTATGGGAAAACCATGATTTTGGGTCTGTACGGCCGTATAACAGTTTCAATACGGGTAAAACTGATTTATACGGGCAGATCAGAAATCAGATACAAACCGCAATGTGATAGAATTTTGTGATAGCAGACGACAAAACGCGGACGCCAAGCAGCCGAACAGGAAAATGAAAGCAGTAGGCTAGATGATCGGTCATGCGCAGAGAGCGATTTGTTTGATTTGTTCTGGTAATCTGCGCATGCGTGGTTTCTTCAGAACTTCCGTGTGAGCGTTGTTTGAATCGAAAATGGCGGACGCTAATTCTTCCAGTTCTACGAACCCCCCTGTGGCCCAAAAGGCACGAGTTGGGAGTGGGAGACACTTGAAAGAATGGGAAAACCTGTCCTTTGAGAAAGGAAGGTACGCTCCCCTGCCCATTTTTCAATATATATAACAAAACTGCATGAAAACGATGTCTGAATATAATGTATTCACGGCAACTTTTTCATGGTTTTGCGTGTTCTGAAATTTATACAGTTTTCAGGCTTGAAATAAGGGGGAAATTATTTTTCAATAAGGGAAGTTTTGAAAAAAGGAAAATTGGGTTGACGCCTATGTTTTCATGTCTTTTATATCATCTTAAAACAACAAATGATTATCAAATATGTAATACCTATCTGAACTTATAAAATAAATACCCAACCAAATTACTCTCTTCATATCCTGTCAATGTCATTGTAAACAACATACGCTTTTCTATTATCTAATATATTTCCCAAATCCTGTCTCATCCCGTGCTGCGCATCTTCGTCTTTGAACCCCTGTATATGTCAATAATTGCCGATAAACGGCAGGTGGACATTGCTGGACGAAGAAGAGAAGAAGACGTGCCTGAAATCTGAATTCATGCAGTTTGACTCGGAGGGTTTTTGGACTGATGATGTTATGCTAGGAGTTTGCCATGGCTAAAGACAGCCCCCGCATAACTATGCAGAGCATAACAACATTTGGATGTAGCCTTGGTGATCTAGCTTATGTCAATTGGTCTGACACAGCCTTATGCATGTGTGTATATATACACGCGTATGTATCTAAAAATGTTTATATTTAATCTTGTATTATCTTAATGTATGTATACTTGATTATATTTAATCTTTTATATCTTAATGTATGTATAATGTTTATATTTAATCTTGTATTATCTATTATCTTAATGTACTGCCGTTCAGTTTTTATAATTGAATGTTTTTCTGTACTGTTATCTTAGTATATGTGGGAACTATGTTGATATCGCGCATGTTGTATGTAGTGTTTGTATCTTAGCATGTCTGGAAATGATTTGATTGATTTATTGTGTTTGATTCTGCATACTATTTTCTTTCATGTTGTTTTGCATGCTTTCCAGATCTCATAAATGTCGTGTTTTCATGTGATTGAATCGCAGGCGTTGCCACAATTTAATTTCTCAGTCTTGAGACAATAAAGTTCTTTGAAGTTGAAGTTGCCAAGGTGACAATGCAATATAATACAATGCAATGCAGTACAGTAAAACACAACTCATTACAGCACAGTACAGTGGAACTTCACTATTACAGCCTTGAAAATTCCGCCCCAAAAATGTCTTAAATTTAAAAAAATCAATAAATTGTTTTGGGGGTCATATCAGGGAGGGAGGGGGTGTCATATGATGAAATTCTGCTTAACGTCCTCCAGTCTGGAACAGACACATATGGGACAAACAATATTTTACGGACTACAAGGCGCACCTGATTATAAGGCGCACCCCCAAAATTTTACATAAAATTCAGATTTTGTTCCTACAGTTTCTTACTATATTATCAGTCACATTATAAGGCGCAGGGGTCTCAGTCTGGGAAAAAAGTATCGCCTTAATTAGTCCGTAAAATATGGTAGATATAAAGATGGTGGGAATGATCCTGGAGGCAATGCCTGGAGGCAGTGCAACACCAGGTAAGTCCCAAATTTTTAAACAATACGGATGTACTCATATAAGTGGAGGTCTGTGTTATAAGGGAGTGTGTCGGAGTGTGGCTGCCCACGTGGCGGGGTAATAAAAAAAACGGTCACACACTTAATGTTCTCATCCCTAGCTGATGCATTTGTACCATAGTGTTCAAGTGCTTCGGCTGTTGGGATGATCCCTGGAGTCTTTTAGCCAGGGTACGACAACAACATAAGGGAGGCTATGTTTTATAAGGGAGTGTGTCGGAGTGTGGCTGCACACGTGGCGGGGTAATAAAACAAACGGTCACACACGTAGTCTTCTCATCCCTAGCTGATGCATTTGTACCATAGTGTTCAAGTGCTTTAGCTGTTGGGATGATCCCTGGAGTCTTTTAGCCAGGGTACGACAACAACAACAACATAACGGAGGCTATGT
Source organism: Phymorhynchus buccinoides (assembly GCA_017654935.2). Taxonomy (NCBI): domain Eukaryota; kingdom Metazoa; phylum Mollusca; class Gastropoda; order Neogastropoda; family Raphitomidae; genus Phymorhynchus; species Phymorhynchus buccinoides. The sequence continues at coordinate 36,971,471 of CM065705.1, read as the reverse complement.
TTTATAAGGGAGTGTGTCGGTGTGTGGCTGCCCACGTGGCGGGGTAATAAAACAAACGGTCACACACGTAATCTTCTCATCCCTAGCTGATGCATTTGTACCATAGTGTTCAAGTGCTTTAGCTGTTGGGATGATCCCTGGAGTCTTTTAGCCAGGGTACGACAACAGCATCATAAGGGAGGCTATGTTTTATAAGGGAGTATGTCAGAGTGTGGCTGCCCACGTGGCGGGGTAATAAAAAAACCTGTAACACACGTAATGTTCTCATCCCTAGCTGATGCATTTGTACCATAGTGTTCAAGTGCTTTGGCTGTTGGTATGATCCCTGGAGTCTTTTAGCCAGGGTACGACAACAGCAACAACATAATAAGGGAGGTTCCGCCGTGTCGTTTTTTTCCAGGTCGGATCAGCGTGTTCTCGTTCGTGCGCAAGATGCGCACGGAGCGCGCTCTGATGGTGCGCACGTTCAGGCAGTACGCGTTCATCTACGACTGTCTGCTGGAGCACTTCCAGGCAGGGGGGGTGCTGGTGGACCCCGCTTCCATGAGGGACATGTACCACGTGTGGACCAACGTCAACACCAAGACGGGTACGAGAAAGGAATGCTAAACTGTCCGCTTAGTTTCAGGCATGGTAGACCTCCGCGAATCGCGGAAAATCCGCGAAACAGTTTCAAACAAAATTATTTTAAAAAATGCATTGAAATGTCATGAAAAAGTGAATATTTCACTCTCATTTATTGAATTTTATTGAGTAGATCAACAACAACATGGTACCATATTTTTCGGACTATAAAGGGCTTCGCACACTAGCGTCAAGATCTCGAGATCGTGGCGATTTTTTGCTGCAAGGCGCAGTTTGATGCGCCGCTTGTGTGTGAGAGATTCGCGGCGCAGCAGGATTTTTGATGCGTAGCTGCGCGATTTTGTGTTGCTCGAGAATAGAATGCGGCTCTAATTTTGATGCTCAAGATCGCAGAGATCGTGAAACTAGCCAATCTACTTTAACCATACTGTACCAACACCTGAAACAACTGCATTAGCGTTAAGCGACCTGGAGCTATACCATAGCATATAGAAAAACGAAAGTAGGCATCTGGCCTTGACCCCTAGCCGGATGTGGGGCGGGAGTGATCCCCCCTTACCGGTCTAGCAGTGGCTAGGCCAATGAGCGCCTACTTCCGCCATTACAATTTTCCAGCGTTTCTTTGTTGACCTGGGCTGCCTGGCTTCTACCTTTTTTGGTTTACAACACTCTTAACTGGTGGGTTCGTTCCTGTTCCTCTCTATCATCAGTTTCAGTGTAATACTGAGTCTCGATTGACTCAGTTTCAATAGCCTAAGTTCTCTAGAACTTTCACAGTTTTAGTTTTTCTGTTCGTCACACACCGTGCACTGCTAGTAGTACTAGTAGTAGTGCACGCGCGCGCGCGCGTCATTTGGTCTCTTCAACTCGAGTTCCTATTTATCAGTCAAGTTCTTTCGGACCCTACGGTTCGTTCTCTTCCACGATATTATTCTTATTGTTCCGATTCGGTCCTCTTGAGAAAAATTCATCCGTTCAAACTTTTTCTAAAAAGTCTAAACGGTCTGGGCCTCTATAGGCCTCTACGGTCGTAGTACACCTGCGGCCTCTTCGGTTCTCGTCTCATTCAGCCATAAACTGGTCTTCACGGGTTGTTTATTTCGGCCCTCCTTCTGCTTCGGTTGTGCAGTAGGCCTCTAGGCCCATTTCGTCCGTGTGTTTTTCTGCCATGCCTTTCTGTTCCAGGAGGCCTCTCTTCACGGCCTCCACTTCTACTCGGACGTCTGGACAAACTTCGTTGGATAAGTCGCAGCTGCGCATGTCTGTCGCTCCGAGTGGCAAGTTTGCACTCGGGGGCCCGCCTAGTCTCCCTAACCTCTCCGACCCTGTGTTGGAGGGAGGGCGAAGGAGGTCCCCATCCGACCATTGGTCGAGGTCTTATGACTGGGGCCTCAGGCAGACATCCCGGTGTCTCGATGGGAACTCGAGCCCGGAAGGCCGTAGGCCTCTCGACACCTCCCCGGCCGGGGAGGCCCTCCCCAGCCGGGGAGGCCGAGGCCTACCGGCAAACACCCCCTCGTCGTCGGGGACACTCCGACGGCGTGAAGGGTGTCACTCTCGGACGCTTCGCGCGGGCCTCTGTCCGAGAGTTTCTCCCGGTGTTCGCCCCATTGGGTTAACATCGGTTGAGTGTTTTTCCCGGCCAGGAGGCCGGTCGACACGTCTACGGACGGATGAGGCCTCCCCACCGACGAGGCCTCCCGGCCTAGGCCTCTCCGGCTCCATCAGGCCTCCTGCGGACCCGGGCCTCCCTCGGTGGGAGGCCTCGGAGGCCCCGACCTACGAGGCCGCGGCCTCCGGCCTCCCCGGTCCTAGGCCTCTCCGGCTCCCTTGGGCCTCCTTCGTGCCCGGGGGCCGCGGCCTCCCCGGTCCTAGGCCTCTCCGGACCCGGGCCTCCCTCGGTGGGAGGCCTCGGGCGCCGTGCTCGGAGGCCGCGGCCTAGAAGGCCTCCCCGGGCTCCGTCGCCGGGCCCCCGGCGGACCCGGGCCTCCCTCGGTGGGAGGCCTCGGCAGACCGTGTGGTCAGACGGCTACGGTCTCCGTCACCGTCCGCTACGGACCGCACGGTCCGTGGACCGGCGGTTTCGTCACCGCCCGCTACGGTCCGTGGACCGTAGCCACCGGCGGTAGCCACCGCCGTGGCCCGAGGGCACGATGTCGGTTCCCCGTACCGTCCCTCATAAGATGGAAACGGTAGCGGTTCTTCAGCCCGTCCACCGTCACCCCCGTCAAGACGCAGCGGTCTCCCGTCCGTCCGGCGTCCAGCCGGCGGCACGGTGACTCACCGCACGGTTCCCAGACGGTCACCGGTGCACCGTCCGTCCGCCCTACCACACGGTCCGGCTTGGGCGTTCACCGTCCCCCTGTGGTCCCTCACCGGGATCTGCTTCAGGGTACTCGTCCTCAAAAAGCTCGGGTGGTTTCTCCTGGTTCTGACCAGACAGTCCACCCCAGAGGCTCGTAACGTCAGCGCTCTCCAGTGGATTCGGACGTGGACTTAGCTAAGTCCGTTCTTCATCCAGGCAAGGGCGTAGCAGCGTGTTCTGGCCCGGTCCGGCCACTCACCAGGGAAAGGAGTTCTGGTTCTTGCAAGCTCCTAAGCTTCTGGACCACTCCAATCGGAAAGCAGAGGCTTTCCTTTGTGCCGGGAAGATGGCAGAAGCTAACCGTTTCTCTTTAGCCTTCTAAGGCCGAAGCAGAGAAGCTCCTTTGCGACAGGAATCTTGCCCCGTCCAAGATTAAGTCTTCCAACTTTTTGGAGGAATCTTTGTCAAAGCCCTCAAGGGCTGTGGCTTTGCGGCTTCGTTGGTTCGGCCCATCACAAAGAATTTGGGGAAATTTTTTCTCCTAGGAATTCTCCTGTGGTTTTCAGGCTCTTTGAGTCCGTGAATGAACCAGCCGTTTTCTATCGGTTTTTGGTTCATCGTCGGGCTCTTCAAGGGTTTTCTCACAAGAAGAGTTCTCTTGTATCATCTAATCATCTGGTTAGATCTACTTCGATCTGCTGGTCTCTCTTGTGCTTCTGATCGATCGCTTTCACCGATCCATTTTACCGGGTTGGGCAACGGACCGTCGGGTTCCGTTCCGGTTCTTCAAGAACCTCATGATGATTCTGACCTCCCGTTTGTCACGGTGGCTTTTGGGAATGATCCATTGTTTTTTCTTTGTTTCATTCATGTCTGTTGCAACGGTTCCTGTGGTCCGTTTCTTCAATTCTGACGAGCATGGGTTTTCTTGCTCTATTCAGTTTAATGCTTTTCTGGTTACAACAAGGGTTGTTCAACCTGATTACTCATTCAACCGGTCCTGCCAACCGTTCTATCAACTTTTCCGGCCTTTTTCGGCCCAGCCTGTCAGGCCTTGTTTTTCTTACTTGGGTTACTCGTTACAAGTCATGGCCGTTTAATTAAACGGTTATTTTTGTTCCTCAATCCTCTACCGTTTCTTTCAGTCAGTACCGTTCAATTGGATTTTTCCATGGTTATCCTGACGTCACTTGGATACTCTGTTATGCTTCTCGCAGTAACTAACCGTTTCTCCTTGGGCAGGTCTACCTGGCCCAAGGAAGATTCAGTTCCCGTGGGCTTTTTTGTTGATTCATCCGTTCAAGTCGGTGCTAGGTGTCCATGAACTACCTCCCGTTTCCCTCTTTCTCCAAGCCTTCTAAGGCTGTAGCGAAGAAACTCCATTGTGACAAGAGTCTTGCCCGGTCAAGTTTTTTCCTTCCAACGTAATACAGTTGGAAGCATCTTTGTCCAAAGCCCTCAAGGGCTGTGCTTTTGTGACGTTGTTGATTCGGTTCATTGCTGTACTTTGAACAAAACCTCTCCAACGACCTCTCTTGCGGTTTTCAGGCTCTTTGAGTCCGTGATTGAACCAACCTTTGGAGTGGCTCTAGCTTCTCTTGGTGATTCTTCTGGCCAGAGACTCTTTTTGGGGCTCTTTAAAGACTGTCTGGAGATGGTTCGACACGGTCGGATTCACAGTCTCAGCCTCGGAGGACACTGTCCTCGTTTTCTCTGTTGGTGTCCGTCCTCTCAGTACGAAGTCGGTCACACTTTTCTGTCTCCTCAGACTTCTTAGTCTGATGGAGTCAGTTTCGGAGCTCCTTCCTCCTGCCAAGGTATACTAAGGCCAATGCAGAGAGAAGTCGGAGCGTGCGCTCCTTCTTTCACGGTTGCAACCGAGAGTGGTTCAACCGTACCCTTGTTGCCTTCCTTCTGAACGGCCCCGGCTTCGCCGTTCTTTCGAATGATGTCTGTTCTGGCAGGCATGGTTTTTACTTGCTCTGTTTCAGACCCTCGTTTCCTCTCATTACAACCACGAGTTGTTCATCCAGTGGACTCGTTCACTCGTTCCAGTCATCCTTTTCGGTCTGGTTCCGTCCCAATCGGACTCATCTGTCCGGCTAACATGATCTTCTATGCCCAGCTGTCAGATCACTAAACGTCAGTTTTCAACTTAAGTTGTTCGACTGGGTGTTTTTGGGCCTTCCTTCAGGCCCCCCACCCCCATTTTGAGTCAGTGCCGTTGAAATGGGTTAAGTCGAGGTGTGTTTACGTCACGTTTGCACACTGTTCCGCTTTTGTCTACATGTTTCCTTTTCGGTGGGGACATTTCCGCGTCATCTGGTTTGATTTGACGTCATGCGATAGCAACTATGTTGCTGTTTCGGTCTGTCCCTACGTCAGAGGCAGTTTTTATTTTTGCCTTCCTACGGTCTTAGCATGTAGAGTTGGTTACGAAGTGCAGTTGCACATTCGTTCCTTGGCTTCTCAGTTTGCTAGTTTAGAGGTTGAATCTGCTGTTTTGCGGATTCTCATCTTAATCTTTTAGTACTAGCTGTGTCTTCCCGTCGTCGGTCCTTTGCTTGCCCGTCATTCTGAACAAGTCTTGTCCAAATGTGGGCCAATTTGTTTTTGACTCTTCGATCGATATTTTTTCCGGTCGAAAGGGCGTAGCAGCGTGTGGTGGCCCGGTCCGGCCACTCATAGTCCGTTTTGTTTCGGCCTTGGCTGCTCTAGGTGACTCCATGCGGGGTTTGTCATCTCCTGGCTGCTTTTTTAGTCAGCCATGTTCTTTCCTGAGATGCCTTCCTGGATTTTTCCAGGACTCTTTCGTTCGGTTCGTCTTCGGTGGTGACAGGAAGTACGATCCGTTAAGGCCTTCTACGTACAGTCTGTAGAACTCTTGACGTTTTCTTCACGAGTCTGGAAATTTCTCTGCCCGGACCCTTTCGGGGTACAGAGCAGCCTTCATCACTACGATTTCCTTGGCCATGGCTTTTCTGTACGTCACCCCTGTCTCTCTTCTTGGACGCGGTCCTCCTCCAAGCTCCTGCCAGGACTTCTCGAGTCCCTCAGTCGGTCGTGTTTCTGATTCTTACCTTATTGAGAGTTTTATGTGAACCCCTGGCTACAATTAGCTTCAAGCTTCTCACTCTCTGAACCGGTTTTTTTTCTGGTAGCTTCAGCCAGAAGGATCGGCGGTCTTCATGCTCTCAGCGTCCTGGCCTGCGTCATAGAGTTCTCGGATGAGTACTCTTCGGTCACCTTGATCTTTCTACCAGAATTTGGGGCTTAGAATCAGCTAGGCGGCGTTCCCTCGCCTCTGGTTCGCATCTCCATCTTTCGTTCCGTCCTCGGCCCCGACGGTTCGGACCGTTTTCTCTGTCCGGTCGGGGCCTTCGGGCTTCTCCTTTCCGGAACTAAGCTTCTCTAAGCTTTTGGAGGTCGCGCGACACGTTCCTTCAGCTCGACCTCCGAGACATCGAGGCCGGGAACGAAGGCGACGCTTTCTCTATCAGGAAAGTTTGGTCTCCCGGGAAGATAGTTGTTGCCCAGACCGCCGTCTCCGTCTAGACCGTCAGTACGGAGACAAGCTCCCAACGACTCCCCCTATGGTACTTTAGTGGGTATATCATTGCAATGATGTTTTGGGGCAATATTTGGAGCAGGCCTTTTACCTTCCCTTTCTAAAGCCGCATATAGGCTAAAGGAGTAAAAGGGGTTACTCGGGGCTTTTTGGGAAGGGGGTCTAGTGGAATTACCACTTTTTTAAACCCCCTAAGGGAAAAAGCGCCCAGGTCTCGCTCTCACGCGTTGGGTTGGGGTACTGAAGCATCTACCCTCCTCCGCTTTGGTAATCTGCAGTTGTTTCAGGTGTTGGTACAGTATGGTTAAAGTAGATTGGTGGATTTTTATTAATCCCTACTATCTATTTAACTTAATACTTACCAACACCTGAAACAAACGAGGTACCCTCCCTTGTATCCTCCCTCACTAATAAAGATGCTTCCTGTAAAATTTTGTAATGGCGGAAGTAGGCGCTCATTGGCCTAGCCACTGCTAGACCGGTAAGGGGGGATCACTCCCGCCCCACATCCGGCTAGGGGTCAAGGCCAGATGCCTACTTTCGTTTTTCTATATGCTATGGTATAGCTCCAGGTCGCTTAACGCTAATGCAGTTGTTTCAGGTGTTGGTAAGTATTAAGTTAAATAGATAGTAGGGATTAATAAAAATCCACCAATCACAACGGACGGAAGGACCATAACTCAGATTGAAGAAAAAAAATACTGTTGTTTCTAAGAGGAGGTTTGATGCTAGAGTAATCTTTCCTTGCTTTCCAAATAAGGAAGTTCGAGCGACAAGAGGCGAAGCGACAAGAGTCGTGTGTGAGAACACCACTGCCTCGCTACAGTGTGTGCTGTGATGCAGGCGTCAACGCGTCAAGGCGTTGCTCTGAGAAACAATTGACGCCTGACGCTAGTGTGCGAAGCCCTTAACGCATACCTTTGTATAAGGCGCACACCCAACATTTCTTTACCCAAATTTCAGATTTTGTTACTATATTTTCTTACTATTTTATCAGTCACATTATAAGGCGCAGGGGTCTGAGTCTGGGGAAAAAGTATCGCCTTATAGTCCGAGAAATACTGTCGGTGAAAGTCAAAAACCTCGTATCTCGATTTTTTTTGGGGGGGGTTGAGTTAGATACATAGTCAGCTCTCTAATTTTTCCTGCCACCTTCCACCAAAAGCTCGTATCTCTAACGACTTTATATCTGGGGTAAATGAGGTTGTGAAAATAGAAGAAAAACTAGTAAGTCCCAAATTCAGATCTAGTTAACCCTTTCAACGCCAGCCATTTTTCAGCCAACACTTTCCATTAAACTTACCTGGGTGTAGAAAATATTCCGTTTGCAATACTGGAGATTCCTCTGTGACATGCATAAAATAGGGCCTGTCCTCACCTCCCAAAAATGAAGAACATAAGGTCACTGGTCAACAGACCCTTATTTGATGCCTTTCAGTGACATGGGTGTTAAATCATTGTGGTGCCAAGAGGCGACAGTGGCCATGAAAGGGTTAAGGACAATTTTTAAAACTTTTTTTTTTCATTTTTCTCAAAACTACCCATACAGACAAACCCCTATTTTACGACCCTCTGTTAAGCGACCACCTCTCATTTGAGACCGGATTTGTTGGCACGGATGCATTTTACTATGTAAACGACCTCTCTTAAACGACTTCCTCTAAAACGCGACTTACGACCGCCATTTTGTTGGTTTTTACGACCGTTGTTGTCGTCTGCATAGACTTCGAGCAAAGGGAAACAACCACGGTCAAGGGCCTGAAAGCGGAGTCGCTTCCCTTGTTGTAGAAAAGATGGCGGAAAGCGTAGGAAAAGCACGAAAACCACTGACTTTGAAAAAGAAAGCTACTGACTTTGGACGAGAGTGGAGGTGATTAACAGAAGTCGGCGAAGTGAAACTGTAATACATCGATTGCACAATCCTATGGAGTTGGAAAGACCCAAATCCAGTTTTAATATGTCATTGTATGTGTGCATGAAGAAGAGAGTATGAACTGTGCTGAACTTTTTCTTTCTACGGCTGCCAGTGAAAACCTCCGTCATACGACCCCTCCAATTTACGACCGATTTTTCCGGACATTTTGGAAGTCTTAAAATAGAGGTTTGTCTGTATTGAGATACGAGGTTTTTGAATTTCACCGATGATACAGTACATATTGATAGGTTCACATTTTTCTGTACGATTTCAGGCAACTCTTTCCTCAAAGACCAGTTCCAGCTGTTGCTGAAGCTGACGCGGGCGCCGGACCCCGAGCTCTGCTCCGCGGCCACGACGCCCCTCAACTCGCCCAAGAACCGGTACACGGGCATCGTGCCGTGCGACCGGCACCGGCCGGTACTGGCGCCCATGGGCACGCAGTATGCGGGAGACTACATCAACGCCGTCTACGTGGATGGGTACAGGTGTGTGTGTGTGTGTACGTGTGTGAGGTAGATCGGAAATGTCGTCGAAAAAGATTAAGCGATTGAATGCCATGTTTTCATTAGAACTTAGGGCCCACAGTAGCTTTTCTCAGCTCCTTTCAGTTCATGCCTTTTGTTAACACTCGTCACCAGCATAAACCAATTTAAAGTGTTTTATCCATTAGGCTTACATTGTTTTATGGTGGCATGCCACTTGTAAGGTCTTTTCCTATCCCTAACCAAAATCAATCATAAGAATATTTGCCGCTGTTAAAAGAAATAACTTGAAACAAATAGCTCTCTGTGGAAAACTGAAAGGAGCTAGAATGAGGGGAATTAGTGTACTGTGTGCCTGTATTCACATGGAGATAGTATGAGACTTATCATCATGATATCTGCCGAAGTCCTTCTAAAGTCCTGTTAAATCCTACTACAGACAAACCTCTATTTTAAGACTTCCAAAATGTCCGGAAAAATCGGTCGTAAATTGGAGGGGTCGTATGACGGAGGTTTTCACTGGCAGCCGTAGAAAGAAAAAGTTCAGCACAGTTCATACTCTCTTCTTCATGCACACATACAATGACATATTAAAACTGGATTTGGGTCTTTCCAACTCCATAGGATTGTGCAATCGATGTATTACAGTTTCACTTCGCCGACTTCTGTTAATCACCTCCACTCTCGTCCAAAGTCAGTGGTTTTCGTGCTTTTCCTACGCTTTCCGCCATCTTTTCTACAACAAGGGAAGCGACTCCGCTTTCAGGCCCTTGACCGTGGTTGTTTCCCTTTGCTCGAAGTCTATGCAGACGACAACAACGGTCGTAAAAACCAACAAAATGGCGGTCGTAAGTCGCGTTTTAGAGGAAGTCGTTTAAGAGACGTCGTTTACATAGTAAAATGCATCTGTGCCAACAAATCCGGTCTCAAATGAGAGGTGGTCGCTTAACAGAGGGTCGTAAAATAGGGGTTTGTCTGTATTTAGAATGATTTCTAAAGTCCTCAACTCAACTCAGCTCAACTCAACTTTTATTTTGTCCTCATTAAAACGAGGATAATTTCCTTGCAGACACGTCAAATATGCACACAAGAAACCAAGCAATTTATAAAAGAACAAAATAAATTGTAATTACATGCTTTAAAAGTTTCTTTCACACTTCACATGCCCCGCTCACTCACAAATGTATTAAATCCTGCTTATTAGGGCTTCTATAGTCCTGTTAAATCCTACTAATTAGAAGGACTTCTAAAGTCCTATTAAATCTTACTAATTAGCAGTCCTTCTAAGGTCCTAGTAAATCCTACTAATTAGGGCTTCTAAAGTCCTGTTCGATCCTACTAATTAGGACTTCTAAAGTCCTATTAAATCCTACTAATTAGAAGGACTTCTAAAGTCCTATTAAATCCTACTAATTAGGACTTCTAAAGTCCTATTAAATCGTACTATTCAGAAGGACTTCTAAAGTCCTATTAAATCATACTAATTAGAAGTCCTTCTAAAGTCCTGTTAAGTCATACTACTTTCAGGCATCAGAATATTCCAGAGTCCAATCCGCGGACGAACAACACTCGCCATGACTCGGAGTCGACATCGAGTTGGACCCCACAAAACTCTAGTCCGTAGTCGGCATCATTGCGATCTTTCGCTACCCGATTTCTCGCGGAAAAGTTCAAAGTTTTCACATCATCGTAGTCTCCCCCGATCATATCCTCTAAATCGACTCATTTAAAACCCAAATCACAATCACTGTCATCAAAACAAACTCTGAAACACTGAAAGTAAGAGTCTAGATAGCTCTAAACTCGGAAGAAAAAACAAACATGGCCGTGATTTTTCGTTTCCGAAGGCACAGTATGAAAGCAAACCGTTTAAGAATACCATTTGAGAATAAGATCGCGCTGCCTCATGAAGTACAAACCGCGGCCGGCAGTGCCAAAACTGCGGCCAGTGGCTCACCAAAACCGCGGAAATCTGTGGATCCGCGGGCCGTTCTGATGCCTGTACTTTAGAAGGACTTCTAAGATTATCATGATGATGACTCTGCCTTTTCCCTTTGCTTTCTGTCATCTACTATCTTTCTGACTTATTGGCCCCATTCTCCTGCCTTTTTTTTTCCAAAACAATCTTCCAAATAATTTTTCTCCTTTGAGCTCCTCCAAAATCGGAATGTGTTGGCTGTACGCAAGCGAGGGGAGACCAGTGAAAACTGAAAACCGGACACATATGTACCTTACCCATTATGGCCTGGGAACGCAGAAGAAGAAGAAGAAGATTCTGTTTTTCTCTAAAACTTGTTGCTGTCCACCACAGCACCCAGAATCGGTTCCTGGTGACTCGGACAGCGTGCATACACACTCACAGACAGAGAGAGAGAGAGAGGGGGGGGGGGGTGAGAGAAAGAAGAGAGAGAGAGACAGAGAGAGAGAGAGAGAGAGAGAGAGAGAGAGAGAGAGAGAGAGAAACATACAAAGACAAAGAAAAACACATAAAACTTTCGGTATAAGTAAGAGATGAACATATGAATTATAATGCATTAATACATAAAAAATATATAAATAATTAAATAATGCAGCATCACACTAGGAAATACATAGACAAGATAAGACAAAGTAAAATATGCAGATTCATACAAGATACTACAGTGGAACCCCCCTTATAAGACCCCCCATTATAAGACCCCCTCCCACATAAGACCTACTTCTCTGAGACATTGCCCATTCTTTGTAAGTATTAAAATTACCTCCCTTATACAACTTGCTCCTTTAAAAGACCTTATTTTGGATGATCAAGAGAGGAGGTAACGAAATTGAACAAAGGGTGAATACTCTCTTTCTGATTAACTCCCCTCCACCAAAGCTGATTACGATACCAATCATCTAGCAGTGGGTCATAAAGGCGAACTTAGCACATTCTTTTTTGAGAATGATGCTTTGATTGTCTCACTTTGGTTCTGACCCACGCACTGCTAGGTGATTGGTATCGTAATCAACTTTGGTGGAGGGGAGTTAATTAGAAAGAGAGTATTGCCCCTTTGTTCAATTTCCTGATTTGGGATGATTTTTGTTTAGGTCTTAAAACGGAGGTTCCACTGTATTTTATAGAATTTGATTCTGTTTTTCTCTAAAAACTTGTTGCTGTCCACCTCAGTACCCAGAATTGGTTCCTGGCGACGAAGAAGAAGATTCTGTTTTTCTCTAAAACTTGTTGCTGTCCACCCCAGTACCCAGAATCGGTTCCTGGTGACGAAGAAGAAGATTCTGTTTTTCTCTAAAACTTCTTGCTGTCCACCCCAGTACCCAGAATCGGTTCCTGGTGATGAAGAAGAAGATTCTGTTTTTCTCTAAAACTTGTTGCTGTCCACCCCAGTACCCAGAATCGGTTCCTGGTGACGCAGAAGAAGAAGATTCTGTTTTTCTCTAAAACTTGTTGCTGTCCACCCCAGTACCCAGAATCGGTTCCTGGTGACGCAGAAGAAGAAGATTCTGTTTTTCTCTAAAACTTGTTGCTGTCCACCCCAGTACCCAGAATCGGTTCCTGGTGACGAAGAAGAAGATTCTGTTTTTCTCTAAAACTTCTTGCTGTCCACCCCAGTACCCAGAATCGGTTCCTGGTGATGAAGAAGAAGATTCTGTTTTTCTCTAAAACTTCTTGCTGTCCACCCCAGTACCCAGAATCGGTTCCTGGTGACGCAGAAGAAGAGGAAGATTCTGTTTTTCTCTAAATCTTGGCTGTCCACCCCAGTACCCGGAATCGGTTCCTGGTGACGAAGAAGAAGATTCTGTTTTTCTCTAAAACTTGTTGCTGTCCACCCCAGTACCCGGAATCGGTTCCTGGTGACGAAGAAGAAGATTCTGTTTTTCTCTAAAACTTGTTGCTGTCCACCCCAGTACCCAGAATCGGTTCCTGGTGATGAAGAAGAAGATTCTGTTTTTCTCTAAAACTTCTTGCTGTCCACCCCAGTACCCAGAATCGGTTCCTGGTGACGCAGAAGAAGATTCTGTTTTTCTCTAAAACTTGTTGCTGTCCACCCCAGTACCCAGAATCGGTTCCTGGTGACGAAGAAGAAGATTCTGTTTTTCTCTAAAACTTCTTGCTGTCCACCCCAGTACCCAGAATCGGTTCCTGGTGACGAAGAAGAAGATTCTGTTTTTCTCTAAAACTTGTTGCTGTCCACCCCAGTACCCAGAATCGGTTCCTGGTGACGAAGAAGAAGATTCTGTTTTTCTCTAAAACTTCTTGCTGTCCACCCCAGTACCCAGAATCGGTTCCTGGTGACGCAGACTCCGCTGCACAGCACGCTGGGGGATTTCTGGCGCCTGGTCTACCAGCAGCGCGTGTCCACCATCGTCACCATGGACAACTACAGCGTCCCCGCGTTGGGGGGCGTCGACGGGACCAGCGTGCGCTTCTGGTCCCCGGAGGTCATGGCCACGCCCTACTGGGGCCCTTTCTGGGTTCAGATCACCGCCGCTTTTCAGAAGGTGAAGAAGCTATAAAACATTGTTTTTATTTATTTTTTTAATTTATAATTTCTTTAGATTTTGTTTCACTTCCATTTCTATGATATTTTGGCCCAAATGACAAATGTTGAGGCATGAGCCTTGTAGTCCTTAACCCTTTCATTGCCACTGTCGCCTCTTGGCACCACAATGATCTAACACCCATGTCACTGAAAGGCATCAAATGAGGGTCTGTTAACCAATGACTTTATGTTCTTCATTTTGGGAGGTAAGAAGAGGCCCTATTTTATGGATGTCACAAAGGAATCCCAAATATTGCTGATGAAATCGTTTCTCTACCCAGGTAAGTTTAATGGAAAGTTTTGGCTGAAAATGGCTGGTGTTGAAAGAATGGAAAGTTTTGGCTGAAAATGGCTGGCATTGAAAGGGTTAACCCTTTCAACGCCAGCCATTTTTCAGCCACCTTTCAACGCCAGCCATTTTTCAGCCAAAACCTTCCATTAAAACCACCTGGGTAGAGAAAAGATTCCGTCTGCAATATCGGGGATTCCTCTGTGACATGCATTAAACAGGGCCTATCCTTGATTACCTCCCAAAATGAAGAACATAAAGTCGTTGGTTAACAGACCCTCATTTGATGCCTTTTTGTGACTATAGGTGTTAAATCATTGTGGTGCCAAGAGGCGACAGTGGCGATGAAAGGGTTTTATTTTGGCCAAAATGTCAAATGTTGAGGCATGAGCCTTGTAGTCCTTAACCCTTTCATTGCCACTGTCATCTATTGAGCACCCATGTCACTGAAAGGCATCAAATGAGGGTCTGTTATCCAATGACCTTATGTTCTTCATTTTGAGAGGTAAGAAGAGACCCTATTTTATGGATGTCACGAAGGAATCCCAAATATTGCTGATGAAATCGTTTCTCTACCCAGGTAAGTTTCATGGAAAGTTTTGGCTGAAAATGGCTGGTGTTGAAAGAATGGAAAGTTTTTGGCTGAAAATGGCTGGCGTTGAAAGGGTTAACCTTTCAATGCCAGCCATTTTCAGCCAAAACCTTCCATTAAAACCACCTGGGTAGAGAAAAGATTCCATCTGCAATATCGGGGATTCCTCTGTGACATGCATAAAACAGGGCCTATCCTTACCTCCCAAAATTAAGAACGTAAAGTCGTTGGTTAACAGACCCTCATTTGATGCCTTTTTGTGACCTATAGGTGCTAAATCATTGTGGTGCCAAGAGGCGACAGTGGCGATGAAAGGGTTTTAACTAGAGGTGGGGGGAAAAAACGGTTTGAACCGAAAAACCGGAGCTAAACTTTCGCGGTTCGAAAAACCGGTTCGAGTTGCTGTGAACCGGTTTTGTAACTGCAAACTGAAAGTAAGTTTTTCTTAGAATAACGCATTCTTTTCGAAAAACAACACTGATTCTCAGCGCAGATTGGGTGTTTGTAAACCAAGAGTAGCTGTTTCTAGTTTGTGGTGGTGGTGTATGGCTTTGACTTTGACTGAGTGTGGAGTTGAGTGTGTGTGTGTCATAAGTCATAAGTTTCTTTATTGTGTGTATGTGTGCGCGTGCGTGCGTGTGTTTGAATATTCGGACAAATAAATAGTAAGTGTTTGCATAGGTGAAACTAGGGATGCGAGTACTGGTTTAACTCATTCTTTACTGTCCGATTGCTTCCCTTTACAACCGTTCAATACTGTCGTATGCTATAGCGTACACAGCGTTTAAGCCATTCACAATTCACAACCCCCGAAGCCTGGCAACCCAAACTGATATAGAAGTGTTCCTCTACGGTCCCTTAATAGTTTTCAACCAATGAAATCACTTTGTCTATTTTTAGTACCGCAATGAATGAAAACGAATCACTACCCCTCTCTTCGTCTTCTTTGTCATGCTTTTTTTTTAAAAATCTGCTAATAATAAAAATTTTACTTTGGAATTATAACATATGCTAGCTTTTATTATTATAAACAATACCGCAAATTTTCAAAACTGCGGTTAAGCATTATTTTTTAAAAAATTTTTATGTAATGATGCAAACCCGCCTAGTATGGAACGCTTGTGTACATCAGGTACGCT
Source organism: Phymorhynchus buccinoides (assembly GCA_017654935.2). NCBI lineage: Eukaryota > Metazoa > Mollusca > Gastropoda > Neogastropoda > Raphitomidae > Phymorhynchus > Phymorhynchus buccinoides. The sequence goes on along the minus strand of CM065705.1, from coordinate 36,956,070 downwards.
ATAGTGTACGATAGTAAAGAGAGAGTTAAAAAAAACGGTTCGGTAAAACTGGTTCGAAGAGGGAAAACTGGTTTAAAACCGGTTCGGATTTTTGAACCGGTTCTCAACTGTAGTTTTAACCCTTTTGCATTTATGCACTGTAATGGTTCTTCTTCCGCAGGCCATCCTCCGTCATCGTGCTGACGATTCTGGTTTAACATCCATCTCAGTCAAAAGCATCAAATAAGGACCTGTTGTCTTAAGACTCTGTTTTCCTTAATTTGGGGAGGTAAGGATAGGCCTAATGTTTATGCATGTCACAGAGGAATTCCCAATATCGCAGAGATTTTTTTTTCTACCCAGTTAAACGCACAGCCGGCATATGTAAAGCTTTGACGCGAGGCGCGCGCCATCATTCTCATCGCTGCTCGCGACACGAGACGGTTCAACCGTTCTTTTTTCCCCTGTTGCCCGAGCCACTGCGAGGCAGAACTTCGCAGCGACTAGCCTAGCAGTCTATACCCGATCCCTGGGATCGGTTGTTTTCCCTTTAAGAGTAATGGTATATTTTGGCTGAAAATTGACTGGCGGCGAAAGGGTTAAAATATAATGCATTTTCTTACAGCAGTTCTTTCCTGCCTTTTGCAGGAGAACGTGACGATTCACGACATAAAGCTGGTGAACACACCACATCGACTTTATTAGATTATGTTAACCCTTTCACCGCCAATGTCGCATTTATGCACCACAATGGTTTAACACCCATGCCACTAAAAGGCATCAAATCAGGGCCCGTTATCTGAAGACCCAATTTTCTTAATTTTGGGAAGTAAGGATAGGCTTAATGTTACGCATTTCACAGAGAAATTCCCAATACTGCAGATAGTCTTTTAATTTTACCCTGCTCAGTTTAATGATGTTTTGTTTGGCTAAAAAATGGCTGGCAGCGAAAGGGTTAAATGTGCACCTTTTAGCCCGTTAAAGATGATCATTTTGCTCATAGCGTTTCTTTCCTACTTATCTTTGTGCAGGAGAATGTGACGATTCACGACATAAAGTTGGTGAACACACTACAGCTTATGGAAACGCCTCACATCAACTGTTATTATTACTTTATTAGATTATGTCAGATGTATGGGTATGCACCTTTTATTCGATGAAATATGACAATTTTTCTCATAGCGTTTCTTTCCTGTCTATCTCTTGCAGGAGAATGTGACGATTCACGACATAAAGCTGGTGAACACACTACAGCTTATGGAAACGCCTCACATCAACTGTCATTATTACTTTATTAGATTATGTCAGATGTATGGGTATGCACCTTTTATTCGATGAAATATGACAATTTTTCTCATAACGTTTCTTTCCTGTCTATCTTTGTGCAGGAGAACGTGACGATTCACGACATAAAGCTGGTGAACACACTACAGCTTATGGAAACGCCTCACATCAACTGTCATTATTACTTTATTAGATTATGTCAGATGTATGGGTATGCACCTTTTATTCGATGAAATATGACAATTTTTCTCATAACGTTTCTTTCCTGTCTATCTTTGTGCAGGAGAACGTGACGATTCACGACATAAAGCTGGTGAACACACTACAGCTTATGGAAACGCCTCACATCAACTGTCATTATTACTTTATTAGATTATGTCAGATGTATGGGTATGCACCTTTTATTCGATGAAATATGACAATTTTTCTCATAGCGTTTCTTTCCTGTCTATCTCTTGTGCAGGAGAACGTGACGATTCACGACATAAAGCTGGTGAACACACTACAGCTTATGGAAACACCTCACATCAACTGTCATTATTACTTTATTAGATTATGTCAGATGTATGGGTATGCACCTTTTATTCGATGAAATATGACAATTTTTCTCATAGCGTTTCTTTCCTGTCTATCTCTTGTGCAGGAGAACGTGACGATTCACGACATAAAGCTGGCGAACACACTACAGCTTATGGAAACACCTCACATCAACTGTCATTATTACTTTATTAGATTATGTCAGATGTATGGGTATGCACCTTTTATTCGATGAAATATGACAATTTTTCTCATAGCGTTTCTTTCCTGTCTATCTCTTGCAGGAGAATGTGACGATTCACGACATAAAGCTGGCGAACACACTACAGCTTATGGAAACACCTCACATCAACTGTCATTATTACTTTATTAGATTATGTCAGATGTATGGGTATGCACCTTTTATTCGATGAAATATGACAATTTTTCTCATAGCGTTTCTTTCCTGTCTATCTCTTGCAGGAGAATGTGACGATTCACGACATAAAGCTGGCGAACACACTACAGCTTATGGAAACGCCTCACATCAACTGTCATTATTACTTTATTAGATTATGTCAGATGTATGGGTATGCACCTTTTATTCGATGAAATATGACAATTTTTCTCATAGCGTTTCTTTCCTGTCTATCTCTTGCAGGAGAATGTGACGATTCACGACATAAAGCTGGCGAACACACTACAGCTTATGGAAACGCCTCACATCAACTGTCATTATTACTTTATTAGATTATGTCAGATGTATGGGTATGCACCTTTTATTCGATGAAATATGACAATTTTTCTCATAGCGTTTCTTTCCTGTCTATCTCTTGCAGGAGAATGTGACGATTCACGACATAAAGCTGGTGAACACACTACAGCTTATGGAAACACCTCACATCAACTGTCATTATTACTTTATTAGATTATGTCAGATGTATGGGTATGCACCTTTTATTCGATGAAATATGACAATTTTTCTCATAGCGTTTCTTTCCTGTCTATCTCTTGCAGGAGAACGTGACGATTCACGACATAAAGCTGGTGAACACACCACATCGAGAGGATGAACCTCACATCAACTGTTATCACATAATCATAAAATAGGGCAATTTGTATCGGAGCATTTTTCTTTCCAATCTTTTTGCAGGAGAAAAGATTCACGACATAAAATTAATGACAATTTTTTTCTTTTCGCACAGCGTTTCTTTCCTACCAATCTTTGTGCAGGAGAACGTGACGATTCACGACATAAAGCTGGCGAACACACTACATCGACTTTATTAGATTACCGTATTTTTCGGACTATAAGGTGATACTTTTTTCCAAGACTCAGACCCCTGTGCCTTATAATGTGACTGATGAAATAGTAACAAAATATAGTAAAAAAATTCTGAAATTTCTGTAAAATTTGGGGGTTGTGCCTTATACAATGGTGCACCTTATAGTCTGAAAAATTAGCCCATTAAAATTAATATGACCATTTTTTTTTTCACACAGCGTTTCTTTCCTACCAATCTTTGTGCAGGAGAACGTGACGATTCACGACATAAAAGCTGGTAAACACACTGCATCGACTTTATTAGATTATGTTAAATGTAAGGGTGTGCACCCTTTTAGCACATTAAAGATGACAAATTTAAAAAAAGAAAAAGACAAAAAAAAGACAATTTTTCTCATAGCGTTTCTTTCCTACCGATCTTTTTGCAGGAGAACGTGACGATTCACGACATAAAAGCTGGTGAACACACTACATCGACTTTATTAGATTATGTTAAATGTAAGGGTGTGCACCCTTTTAGCACATTAAAGATGACAAATTTAAAAAAAGAAAAAGACAAAAAAAAGACAATTTTTCTCATAGCGTTTCTTTCCTGTCTATCTCTTGCAGGAGAATGTGACGATTCACGACATAAAGCTGGCGAACACACTACAGCTTATGGAAACGCCTCACATCAACTGTCATTATTACTTTATTAGATTATGTCAGATGTATGGGTATGCACCTTTTATTCGATGAAATATGACAATTTTTCTCATAGCGTTTCTTTCCTGTCTATCTCTTGCAGGAGAATGTGACGATTCACGACATAAAGCTGGCGAACACACTACAGCTTATGGAAACGCCTCACATCAACTGTCATTATTACTTTATTAGATTATGTCAGATGTATGGGTATGCACCTTTTATTCGATGAAATATGACAATTTTTCTCATAGCGTTTCTTTCCTGTCTATCTCTTGCAGGAGAATGTGACGATTCACGACATAAAGCTGGCGAACACACTACAGCTTATGGAAACGCCTCACATCAACTGTCATTATTACTTTATTAGATTATGTCAGATGTATGGGTATGCACCTTTTATTCGATGAAATATGACAATTTTTCTCATAGCGTTTCTTTCCTACCAATCTTTGTGCAGGAGAATGTGACGATTCACGACATAAAGCTGGTGAACAAACTACAGCTTATGGAAACGCCTCACATCAACTGTCATTATTACTTTATTAGATTATGTCAGATGTATGGGTATGCACCTTTTATTCGATGAAATATGACAATTTTTCTCATAGCGTTTCTTTCCTACCAATCTTTGTGCAGGAGAATGTGACGATTCACGACATAAAGCTGGTGAACAAACTACAGCTTATGGAAACGCCTCACATCAACTGTCATTATTACTTTATTAGATTATGTCAGATGTATGGGTATGCACCTTTTATTCGATGAAATATGACAATTTTTCTCATAGCGTTTCTTTCCTACCAATCTTTGTGCAGGAGAATGTGACGATTCACGACATAAAGCTGGTGAACAAACTACAGCTTATGGAAACGCCTCACATCAACTGTCATTATTACTTTATTAGATTATGTCAGATGTATGGGTATGCACCTTTTATTCGATGAAATATGACAATTTTTCTCATAGCGTTTCTTTCCTACCAATCTTTGTGCAGGAGAATGTGACGATTCACGACATAAAGCTGGTGAACAAACTACAGCTTATGGAAACGCCTCACATCAACTGTCATTATTACTTTATTAGATTATGTCAGATGTATGGGTATGCACCTTTTATTCGATGAAATATGACAATTTTTCTCATAGCGTTTCTTTCCTACCAATCTTTGTGCAGGAGAATGTGACGATTCACGACATAAAGCTGGCGAACACACTACAGCTTATGGAAACGCCTCACATCAACTGTCATTATTACTTTATTAGATTATGTCAGATGTATGGGTATGCACCTTTTATTCGATGAAATATGACAATTTTTCTCATAGCGTTTCTTTCCTGTCTATCTCTTGCAGGAGAACGTGACGATTCACGACATAAAGCTGGTGAACAAACTACAGCTTATGGAAACGCCTCACATCAACTGTCATTATTACTTTATTAGATTATGTCAGATGTATGGGTATGCACCTTTTATTCGATGAAATATGACAATTTTTCTCATAGCGTTTCTTTCCTGTCTATCTCTTGCAGGAGAACGTGACGATTCACGACATAAAGCTGGCGAACACACTACAGCTTATGGAAACGCCTCACATCAACTGTCATTATTACTTTATTAGATTATGTCAGATGTATGGGTATGCACCTTTTATTCGATGAAATATGACAATTTTTCTCATAGCGTTTCTTTCCTACCAATCTTTGTGCAGGAGAATGTGACGATTCACGACATAAAGCTGGTGAACAAACTACAGCTTATGGAAACGCCTCACATCAACTGTCATTATTACTTTATTAGATTATGTCAGATGTATGGGTATGCACCTTTTATTCGATGAAATATGACAATTTTTCTCATAGCGTTTCTTTCCTACCAATCTTTGTGCAGGAGAATGTGACGATTCACGACATAAAGCTGGTGAACAAACTACAGCTTATGGAAACGCCTCACATCAACTGTCATTATTACTTTATTAGATTATGTCAGATGTATGGGTATGCACCTTTTATTCGATGAAATATGACAATTTTTCTCATAGCGTTTCTTTCCTACCAATCTTTGTGCAGGAGAATGTGACGATTCACGACATAAAGCTGGCGAACACACTACAGCTTATGGAAACGCCTCACATCAACTGTCATTATTACTTTATTAGATTATGTCAGATGTATGGGTATGCACCTTTTATTCGATGAAATATGACAATTTTTCTCATAGCGTTTCTTTCCTGTCTATCTCTTGCAGGAGAACGTGACGATTCACGACATAAAGCTGGCGAACACACTACAGCTTATGGAAACGCCTCACATCAACTGTCATTATTACTTTATTAGATTATGTCAGATGTATGGGTATGCACCTTTTATTCGATGAAATATGACAATTTTTCTCATAGCGTTTCTTTCCTACCAATCTTTGTGCAGGAGAATGTGACGATTCACGACATAAAGCTGGTGAACAAACTACAGCTTATGGAAACGCCTCACATCAACTGTCATTATTACTTTATTAGATTATGTCAGATGTATGGGTATGCACCTTTTATTCGATGAAATATGACAATTTTTCTCATAGCGTTTCTTTCCTACCAATCTTTGTGCAGGAGAATGTGACGATTCACGACATAAAGCTGGTGAACAAACTACAGCTTATGGAAACGCCTCACATCAACTGTCATTATTACTTTATTAGATTATGTCAGATGTATGGGTATGCACCTTTTATTCGATGAAATATGACAATTTTTCTCATAGCGTTTCTTTCCTACCAATCTTTGTGCAGGAGAATGTGACGATTCACGACATAAAGCTGGCGAACACACTACAGCTTATGGAAACGCCTCACATCAACTGTCATTATTACTTTATTAGATTATGTCAGATGTATGGGTATGCACCTTTTATTCGATGAAATATGACAATTTTTCTCATAGCGTTTCTTTCCTGTCTATCTCTTGCAGGAGAATGTGACGATTCACGACATAAAGCTGGCGAACACACTACAGCTTATGGAAACGCCTCACATCAACTGTCATTATTACTTTATTAGATTATGTCAGATGTATGGGTATGCACCTTTTATTCGATGAAATATGACAATTTTTCTCATAGCGTTTCTTTCCTGTCTATCTCTTGCAGGAGAATGTGACGATTCACGACATAAAGCTGGCGAACACACTACAGCTTATGGAAACGCCTCACATCAACTGTCATTATTACTTTATTAGATTATGTCAGATGTATGGGTATGCACCTTTTATTCGATGAAATATGACAATTTTTCTCATAGCGTTTCTTTCCTACCAATCTTTGTGCAGGAGAATGTGACGATTCACGACATAAAGCTGGTGAACAAACTACAGCTTATGGAAACGCCTCACATCAACTGTCATTATTACTTTATTAGATTATGTCAGATGTATGGGTATGCACCTTTTATTCGATGAAATATGACAATTTTTCTCATAGCGTTTCTTTCCTACCAATCTTTGTGCAGGAGAATGTGACGATTCACGACATAAAGCTGGTGAACAAACTACAGCTTATGGAAACGCCTCACATCAACTGTCATTATTACTTTATTAGATTATGTCAGATGTATGGGTATGCACCTTTTATTCAATGAAATATGACAATTTTTCTCATAGCGTTTCTTTCCTACCAATCTTTGTGCAGGAGAATGTGACGATTCACGACATAAAGCTGGCGAACACACTACAGCTTATGGAAACGCCTCACATCAACTGTCATTATTACTTTATTAGATTATGTCAGATGTATGGGTATGCACCTTTTATTCGATGAAATATGACAATTTTTCTCATAGCGTTTCTTTCCTGTCTATCTCTTGCAGGAGAATGTGACGATTCACGACATAAAGCTGGCGAACACACTACAGCTTATGGAAACGCCTCACATCAACTGTCATTATTACTTTATTAGATTATGTCAGATGTATGGGTATGCACCTTTTATTCGATGAAATATGACAATTTTTCTCATAGCGTTTCTTTCCTGTCTATCTCTTGCAGGAGAATGTGACGATTCACGACATAAAGCTGGCGAACACACTACAGCTTATGGAAACGCCTCACATCAACTGTCATTATTACTTTATTAGATTATGTCAGATGTATGGGTATGCACCTTTTATTCGATGAAATATGACAATTTTTCTCATAGCGTTTCTTTCCTACCAATCTTTGTGCAGGAGAATGTGACGATTCACGACATAAAGCTGGTGAACAAACTACAGCTTATGGAAACGCCTCACATCAACTGTCATTATTACTTTATTAGATTATGTCAGATGTATGGGTATGCACCTTTTATTCGATGAAATATGACAATTTTTCTCATAGCGTTTCTTTCCTACCAATCTTTGTGCAGGAGAATGTGACGATTCACGACATAAAGCTGGTGAACAAACTACAGCTTATGGAAACGCCTCACATCAACTGTCATTATTACTTTATTAGATTATGTCAGATGTATGGGTATGCACCTTTTATTCGATGAAATATGACAATTTTTCTCATAGCGTTTCTTTCCTACCAATCTTTGTGCAGGAGAATGTGACGATTCACGACATAAAGCTGGTGAACAAACTACAGCTTATGGAAACGCCTCACATCAACTGTCATTATTACTTTATTAGATTATGTCAGATGTATGGGTATGCACCTTTTATTCGATGAAATATGACAATTTTTCTCATAGCGTTTCTTTCCTACCAATCTTTGTGCAGGAGAATGTGACGATTCACGACATAAAGCTGGTGAACAAACTACAGCTTATGGAAACGCCTCACATCAACTGTCATTATTACTTTATTAGATTATGTCAGATGTATGGGTATGCACCTTTTATTCGATGAAATATGACAATTTTTCTCATAGCGTTTCTTTCCTACCAATCTTTGTGCAGGAGAATGTGACGATTCACGACATAAAGCTGGCGAACACACTACAGCTTATGGAAACGCCTCACATCAACTGTCATTATTACTTTATTAGATTATGTCAGATGTATGGGTATGCACCTTTTATTCGATGAAATATGACAATTTTTCTCATAGCGTTTCTTTCCTGTCTATCTCTTGCAGGAGAACGTGACGATTCACGACATAAAGCTGGTGAACAAACTACAGCTTATGGAAACGCCTCACATCAACTGTCATTATTACTTTATTAGATTATGTCAGATGTATGGGTATGCACCTTTTATTCGATGAAATATGACAATTTTTCTCATAGCGTTTCTTTCCTGTCTATCTCTTGCAGGAGAACGTGACGATTCACGACATAAAGCTGGCGAACACACTACAGCTTATGGAAACGCCTCACATCAACTGTCATTATTACTTTATTAGATTATGTCAGATGTATGGGTATGCACCTTTTATTCGATGAAATATGACAATTTTTCTCATAGCGTTTCTTTCCTACCAATCTTTGTGCAGGAGAATGTGACGATTCACGACATAAAGCTGGTGAACAAACTACAGCTTATGGAAACGCCTCACATCAACTGTCATTATTACTTTATTAGATTATGTCAGATGTATGGGTATGCACCTTTTATTCGATGAAATATGACAATTTTTCTCATAGCGTTTCTTTCCTACCAATCTTTGTGCAGGAGAATGTGACGATTCACGACATAAAGCTGGTGAACAAACTACAGCTTATGGAAACGCCTCACATCAACTGTCATTATTACTTTATTAGATTATGTCAGATGTATGGGTATGCACCTTTTATTCGATGAAATATGACAATTTTTCTCATAGCGTTTCTTTCCTACCAATCTTTGTGCAGGAGAATGTGACGATTCACGACATAAAGCTGGCGAACACACTACAGCTTATGGAAACGCCTCACATCAACTGTCATTATTACTTTATTAGATTATGTCAGATGTATGGGTATGCACCTTTTATTCGATGAAATATGACAATTTTTCTCATAGCGTTTCTTTCCTGTCTATCTCTTGCAGGAGAACGTGACGATTCACGACATAAAGCTGGCGAACACACTACAGCTTATGGAAACGCCTCACATCAACTGTCATTATTACTTTATTAGATTATGTCAGATGTATGGGTATGCACCTTTTATTCGATGAAATATGACAATTTTTCTCATAGCGTTTCTTTCCTACCAATCTTTGTGCAGGAGAATGTGACGATTCACGACATAAAGCTGGTGAACAAACTACAGCTTATGGAAACGCCTCACATCAACTGTCATTATTACTTTATTAGATTATGTCAGATGTATGGGTATGCACCTTTTATTCGATGAAATATGACAATTTTTCTCATAGCGTTTCTTTCCTACCAATCTTTGTGCAGGAGAATGTGACGATTCACGACATAAAGCTGGTGAACAAACTACAGCTTATGGAAACGCCTCACATCAACTGTCATTATTACTTTATTAGATTATGTCAGATGTATGGGTATGCACCTTTTATTCGATGAAATATGACAATTTTTCTCATAGCGTTTCTTTCCTACCAATCTTTGTGCAGGAGAATGTGACGATTCACGACATAAAGCTGGCGAACACACTACAGCTTATGGAAACGCCTCACATCAACTGTCATTATTACTTTATTAGATTATGTCAGATGTATGGGTATGCACCTTTTATTCGATGAAATATGACAATTTTTCTCATAGCGTTTCTTTCCTGTCTATCTCTTGCAGGAGAATGTGACGATTCACGACATAAAGCTGGCGAACACACTACAGCTTATGGAAACGCCTCACATCAACTGTCATTATTACTTTATTAGATTATGTCAGATGTATGGGTATGCACCTTTTATTCGATGAAATATGACAATTTTTCTCATAGCGTTTCTTTCCTGTCTATCTCTTGCAGGAGAATGTGACGATTCACGACATAAAGCTGGCGAACACACTACAGCTTATGGAAACGCCTCACATCAACTGTCATTATTACTTTATTAGATTATGTCAGATGTATGGGTATGCACCTTTTATTCGATGAAATATGACAATTTTTCTCATAGCGTTTCTTTCCTACCAATCTTTGTGCAGGAGAATGTGACGATTCACGACATAAAGCTGGTGAACAAACTACAGCTTATGGAAACGCCTCACATCAACTGTCATTATTACTTTATTAGATTATGTCAGATGTATGGGTATGCACCTTTTATTCGATGAAATATGACAATTTTTCTCATAGCGTTTCTTTCCTACCAATCTTTGTGCAGGAGAATGTGACGATTCACGACATAAAGCTGGTGAACAAACTACAGCTTATGGAAACGCCTCACATCAACTGTCATTATTACTTTATTAGATTATGTCAGATGTATGGGTATGCACCTTTTATTCAATGAAATATGACAATTTTTCTCATAGCGTTTCTTTCCTACCAATCTTTGTGCAGGAGAATGTGACGATTCACGACATAAAGCTGGTGAACAAACTACAGCTTATGGAAACGCCTCACATCAACTGTCATTATTACTTTATTAGATTATGTCAGATGTATGGGTATGCACCTTTTATTCGATGAAATATGACAATTTTTCTCATAGCGTTTCTTTCCTACCAATCTTTGTGCAGGAGAATGTGACGATTCACGACATAAAGCTGGCGAACACACTACAGCTTATGGAAACGCCTCACATCAACTGTCATTATTACTTTATTAGATTATGTCAGATGTATGGGTATGCACCTTTTATTCGATGAAATATGACAATTTTTCTCATAGCGTTTCTTTCCTGTCTATCTCTTGCAGGAGAACGTGACGATTCACGACATAAAGCTGGTGAACAAACTACAGCTTATGGAAACGCCTCACATCAACTGTCATTATTACTTTATTAGATTATGTCAGATGTATGGGTATGCACCTTTTATTCGATGAAATATGACAATTTTTCTCATAGCGTTTCTTTCCTGTCTATCTCTTGCAGGAGAACGTAACGATTCACGACATAAAGCTGGTGAACACACTACAGCTTATGGAAACGCCTCACATCAACTGTCATTATTACTTTATTAGATTATGTCAGATGTATGGGTATGCACCTTTTATTCGATGAAATATGACAATTTTTCTCATAGCGTTTCTTTCCTGTCTATCTCTTGCAGGAGAACGTAACGATTCACGACATAAAGCTGGTGAACACACTACAGCTTATGGAAACGCCTCACATCAACTGTCATTATTACTTTATTAGATTATGTCAGATGTATGGGTATGCACCTTTTATTCGATGAAATATGACCATTTTTCTCATAGCGTTTCTTTCCTGTCTATCTCTTGCAGGAGAACGTGACGATTCACGACATAAAGCTGGCGAACAAACTACAGCTTATGGAAACGCCTCACATCAACTGTCATTATTACTTTATTAGATTATGTCAGATGTATGGGTATGCACCTTTTATTCGATGAAATATGACAATTTTTCTCATAGCGTTTCTTTCCTGTCTATCTCTTGCAGGAGAACGTGACGATTCACGACATAAAGCTGGCGAACAAACTACATCGAGAGGATGAACCTCACATCAACTTTTATCACATACAGTGAAACCCGTTTAGTACGAATTCCAGGGGAGAGGGCCAATTTACTCGTTGTAAGCATTGCTCGTTCAAACCATTTTATCGACTTGGCAACCCTGACGAACCTATCAATCGCTCCTCACATCTACTGTGATGTGCGTGCTGGTAAAGTGTGAAAAAGACAGAAAAACGGAAACAACACACTTACCCAACAAAGCATGGTTGTAAGCCCAGTATCCTGTATCCATAGGTTTTTTAATGCCGATTACATACACTTTAAAACAGTTTATTAACACACGATAACATCAAAAACATAAAATCCACACACGCGCTTTAAGAGAAAGTTAAAATTTCCCGGAAGTCACAAGATCAGTGCGCAAAGAGTGAGTCCAGTGTCGTCTGCTTGCGCTGCAGACACCCAAGTTGTTATATCGGCCAATCAGAATGCCGCTTACATATCGAGGGGTCAGTCAAGATGGCGATGTTGTTGTCAGTGTGTTCTCGTTCTAGCCAGGTAGTTGTGCAAGAAAGCTTGACTTTGGGATGGCGGTGTGGTTGTAAGTGCGTTCTCGTTCTAACCGCGTAGTTTTTGCATAAAAGCTTGACTTTGGGAGTCAATAAATTGTACGTTATATGCAAGTTGCTCGTTGTAGCGAGCTCGTTGTATGCAGAATTATTTAACAAGGAAAAAGAAGGCTTGTGGTCGGGAATTTTGAAACCACTCGTTAAACACGGGCTCTCGTTTAAACCGTACTCGTACTAAATGGGTTTCCCTGTAATCATAAAATAGGGCAATTTGTATCGGAGCATTTTCCTTTCTAATCTTTTTGCAGGAGAATGTGACGATTCACGACATAAAGCTGGCGAACACACTACATCGACTTTATTAGATTACCGTATTTTTCGGACTATAAGGTGATACTTTTTTCCAAGACTCAGACCCCCCCTGTGCCTTATAATGTGACTGATGAAATAGTAACAAAATATAGTAAAAAAATTCTGAAATTTCTGTAAAATTTGGGGGTTGTGCCTTATACAATGGTGCACCTTATAGTCTGAAAAATTAGCCCATTAAAATTAATATGACCATTTTTTTTTTCACACAGCGTTTCTTTCCTACCAATCTTTGTGCAGGAGAACGTGACGATTCACGACATAAAAGCTGGTAAACACACTGCATCGACTTTATTAGATTATGTTAAATGTAAGGGTGTGCACCCTTTTAGCACATTAAAGATGACAAATTTAAAAAAAGAAAAAGACAAAAAAAAGACAATTTTTCTCATAGCGTTTCTTTCCTACCGATCTTTTTGCGGGAGAACGTGACGATTCACGACATAAAAGCTGGTGAACACACTACATCGACTTTATTAGATTATGTTAAATGTAAGGGTGTGCACCCTTTTAGCACATTAAAGATGATAAATTTAAAAAAAGAAAAAGAAAAAAAAAAGACAATTTTTCTCATAGCGTTTCTTTCCTACCGATCTTTGTGCAGGAGAACGTGACGATTCACGACATAAAGCTGGTGAACACACTACAGCCGGAGGAGGAGCCTCACATGGTGCGCCAGTTCCAGTTCAACGGCTGGGCGGAGAAAAGCCTGACGCCCGTCTCCAAAACCATGGCCCTTGACCTGCTAGACCTGGTGATCAGCTTCCACCGCTCTTCCCTCAACCCTCGCAGCCCCATAGGTATTGCACTGATATAAAGTTGACAGGGTTCGCACAGTCTTTGAAGGTCTTTGCAAGTCTTTGAGAAATGGAGTGCCCTTTTCAAGTCTTTGAAAGTCTTTGAAAATTGGCTTTGGTTTGTGAAAATCGTGAAATGGTTTGTGAAAAAGTCATTGATGCCTAAAAAAAGTCATTTTGTTGCTGTTTGCTTCCAGAATTGATAAAGAAGCAATTTAATTTAACTTATTTTTCATATAGCAGACTTTATCGATTTGTCGAGTTACTTCCCTTCACTATATCCAGATCTTTTGGCTACACCGGTGCAACTTGAACGATCATGATCGAAGCAATCGTCATCATTGCATGTCGTGAGAGGTCTTTCAAAATGGGATAAAGGGTCTTTGAAAAGGTTTTTGAAAGTTTGTGAATTGTAATAAGAAAAATCTGTATGAACCCTGAGTTGAGGTCGTAGTACCGATGACCATTTGTTGGTTAGGTTAGGTACATTATAGTCACAGAGGCGTCTCTGTGAAATTCGGGTTGCTCCCACCTGGAGAGCACGTCGCAGCCAGAGGCGCGCCACCCAATTTTTGTCCCAAAAAAATTTGCATGCGATTTTTGTGTGACTGATGAGGAAGGAAGGGAGGGGGGTAAATTTGGACCAAATG
>CM065705.1:36928924-36936424 GCA_017654935.2 Phymorhynchus buccinoides | reverse complement strand
CAAAGCGAAAATTAAACTCGGATCAACCCGTGATGTTGTCGCCGTAACTGAATCACAGACAACAACAACATACAGTATTTGTACGGCGCTGAATCTTGATAGAAATCAAATCAAAGCGCACAACACACAAGTTAGCATTCATAACGCATTCAAACAAAAATGCAATGCAAAGCGAACACACACTTACGACATAAATGGTATACAGCAGAAACAGACCTAAAGGCAAGAGAGAGAAGAGAAAGAGAGTGGAGCCTCAATGACGGGGGAACAGGTGGGTTTTGAGGTTAGATTTGAAAGCAGGGAGTCGGTCGCAGACAGTGGTGAGTCTTCTTGCACTCGTTATTTGCTAATAATGTTTTTTTCTAGGCCACCCCAGGCCAGTAAGGATGTTTCTCAGGCAGTGGTGTCTTAACTTTTTAAGCCCCTTATAGCCTGATTCCGCCCATGACATCCATTACTTTCTCCTACCAAGCCGTCTAAAACCGCCCCTGTACACCCACTTCGTTATGTATTTTGGAGTTAAAATTGCAATATCAAAAATATCACATAACAAATATCACATTGCAGGTTAAACATTCTTCATTTATACAGAAACCCTGAACATTTGAAGTCAATCCATCAAGTAGTTATTTTTAAATATTTTTTTAAACAAAGTACCCCATTTGGGGCCCAGTTTACCAACATTAATTTGGTGGTTACAGGGAGTAGAGTCGTCATTTTAATCGGGGTTACAAGTGTTAAAGGGGGCAAATAACAAAATATCAACTATCTGAAAATAACATTTCAATCCTTCTTCTTCTTCTATCGCTCAGACAGTTTCCTGTCAATTATGAGTGCAGATGCGTCATGCTGCCGTTATGCGCCTAACTAAGAAACAGTTAGGCCCAGCAAGTTATTTTTGTCGTAATTATCGTCTCGTTATGCTCATTCAGGATCAGTACCGATTCTGCTACAAGGCATTGTGGGATTTCATCAACCTGCGGATGACGGGCGGACCGTTCACGGACACCCTGGGACAGACACGAAGCGACACCATCTACGGCGTGGCCAGCCTCAGTCTGACCTCCCATCTCGACGATTTGCATATGTATTGATGATGTCATCGCGACAGTTTGAATATGTGTTGATGATGTCATCGTGACAGTTTGAATATGCGTTGGATTTTGTTGTCGCGACAATTTGAATATGTGTTGATGATGTCATTGCGACAATTTGAACATGAGTTGATGATGTCTTGACAATTTGAATATGTGTTGATGTCATCGCGACAATTTGCATATGAGTTGATGATGTCATCTTGACATGCATGTGTTGATGAATGGGAACGTTTGTGTACGTAGCTAGCATAATTATTATCAGTCATTTCTCTGTTGTTGTTGTTTTTTATTCTTTTTTTTTTTTTTAGAGATCACCAAAGAACTCAATATCTCTTTTTGTCTTTGTCTTGCGGTGCTACATTTAGCCTTTTAGGCAGAATTTTTATTTTTTATTTTATATTTTCTTTCAGATATGCTTGTACAGAAGAACCTCCCTTCCTTTTAAGATCTCCAATTATAAGACTCCCTCCCATATAAGACCTACTTCTCTGAGACATTGCCCTTCTTTGTAAGTATTAAAATCACCTCCCTTATAAGACCCCTCCCTTATAAGACCTCATTTTGGATTATTTTGGAAGGTCTTATAAGGGAGGGGTCTTATTAGGGAGGGGTCTTATAAGGGAGGGGTCGTACCTGTGTGTTTAGAAAGATTGCTACTGCTTCTTAGATTTAACCCTTTTCACCGCCAATGTCGCATTTTTGCACCACAATGATTTAACACCCATGTCATTAAAACTCTTGAAATCATGGTCTATTATTCAATGATATTGTGTTCCTAAATTTGAGCAGTAAGGATTGACCCTATTCTAAATGTGTCACAGAGAAATCCAACAGTATTGCAGACAAAAATCTTTTCTGTAGCCAAGTAAGTTTAATGGACATGTTTGGCTCAAAGATGGCTGGCAGTGAAAGGGTTAATGCGCCATCATCTGCATATCAAGATGTCCCCGTTACCGGTATTTGCTCATAATGTACGGGAGTTATACTTTGCACATTGAAGGCCTTTTTTGTGTGTTTTTTGGTTTGTTATCTGGTCATTTGTTTTGCTGTTCTTTTTTGTTCTGATCCTTTCCTTAAAATAAGTCCTAAAGTTTCCAAACAGGGCGATTTTGAGAGAGAGAGAGAGAGAGAGAGAGAGAGAGAGAGAGAGAGAGAGAGACTCAAATGTTTCTCGAATGTTTATTGAGGATAACTAAATAAGCACAAAATATGGCTTTTTTTTCATCAGGTCCTCATACAAAGCAAGCAAGCAAACATAAATTAAACAATAAACAACCACACAAATAAACTACAATCAAAGAGAGAGAGAGAGAGAGAGAGAGAGAGAGAGACAGTAATCTCTGTGTAGGCTTCATTCCATCTCACAAGGTTGATGCTCGTGTGCCTTTTATGTTCATATTAAACATCAACTACTGGCACACATTTTTTTTCCATACAATTAGTATTTAGTATATTCAAGTCACAGAGACTTATCTCTGTGAAATTCGGGCTGCTCTCCCCCGGAGAGCGCGTCGCCTCAAGTGCAGCGCCTACCCAATTTAACAAAAAAATTTTTTTTTATTTTGGAGGGGGGGATGCAGGGTGAGGTGGGGGCAGACTTGGGAAACCTAGCTATCAATTTGGCCATACCACCAGGCAGCAGGATTTCTCCCTGCTCTTACCGACTTTCAACTGCCGTGGGATTTTTACGTGCGTAAAGCGCACGGGTCAGACTGGCTTTAAGTCCCCATCCGAAGGACTCGACGTTCAGTTCGATTTTCCTGTCGAACGAGAAAGAAAGGGGCGAGGAGGCCGGGATTCGAACCCGGGTCACTCACATTGCAGTCACGCGTTACATTTGGCAGGCAAACGTCTAAACCGCTCTGCCACCTTTTTCCCGTCATTGCGATGGGTCGTTAGATAGTAATTGACACATTCCATATTCTGATGTGCCCTAGTGTATAAAGCACAGATCAAGAGGAAGAAAAAAAATGAATGGTAGCGGTGGTGATGGTCAAGATAGTGATGAAGATGATGATGATGTGGACTATAATGATTGCTATAATTGTGGTTTTCACCACTTGTACATTCATGTTATTGTAACTAGTATCAATACTATTTCTGATATTGCCATTATGATCCCTATTTACTGGCTTAATTATCTTGATTCTGTTTCTGTTTCTGTACGTCGCAGACGCCACTTCTGACGATAAAACGCTTCACTTCTGTTATTTAGTACATCAATGAGAGTATGTATGTTTTGCTTTGCCTGCATGTCATGTCATTTGTATAATGACAAAAATTGTTCAATAAAAAATTAAAAAAGAGGAAGAAAAAACAACAACATGGGGAAAGGAAAATGTGTGTCATATGGACGAAACACAACATTTGGACAGTTGTGATGATGCATGGGAAAAAACCTACATTAAGTCGCTCAGAATGATTTTAGCAAAAGCCAAAAATAGTCAACAACCCCCAAAATATAAATTTTCTATTTAGGGCATATTTATGTCTATTGTTTTCTATTCCACCAGTATCCACAACATCAAAGACAATTTTGAATGATTTCTTCGATTGTTTTCTAAATCAAGTCAATAGAAACAAAGTTGTATCTTCTATGCCCAATTTCTATAAATGATCTGTTTCGAATGCCACACTTCAAATAATTATAAAATAAAAACTGGACAAGATAACTCAATTGGGGTTTCTGTGTAATTAACAAGGAATACTTGCGCCACCATGAAAAATTAAAATCTCAATCTATGCCAACATTCCATTGTGTCTGTTTTCCCCATGCACTGTTACATTTTCTCAGAAGTGTGTGAACGGAAGGTGAGAAGGAATTATGAGTCACCATGGTAAATCATTGTTGAAGATAACATTTTATTGTGTAGTACAGACAAACCTCTATTTTAAGACTTCCAAAATGTCCGGAAAAATCGGTCGTAAATTGGAGGGGTCGTATGACGGAGGTTTTCACTGGCATATAGAAAGAAAAAGTTCAGCACAGTTCATACTCTCTTCTTCATGCACACATACAATGACAATATTAAAACTTGATTTGGGTCTTTCCAACTCCATAGGATTGTGCAATCGATGTATTACAGTTTCACTTCGCCGACTTCTGTTAATCACCTCCACTCTCGTCCAAAGTCAGTGGTTTTCTTTTTCAAAGTCAGTGGTTTTCGTGCTTTTCCTACCCTCTCCGCCATCTTTTCTACAACAAGGGAAGCGACTCCGCTTTCAGGCCCTTGACCATGGTTGTTTCCCTTTGCTCGAAGTCTATGCAGACGACAGCAACGGTCGTAAAAACCAACAAAATGGCGGTCGTAAGTCGCGTTTTAGAGGAAGTCGTTTAAGAGAGGTCGTTTACATAGTAAAATGCATCCGTGCCAACAAATCCGGTCTCAAATGAGAGGTGGTCGCTTAACAGAGTGTCGTAAAATAGGGGTTTGTCTGTATGAAAGCTTCAGCTATATGACCCATTCTTATCTTTTAAAAGGAGAGGAAAGACCCCACTGTTTCGCTTGCGACTGTTTTTATACTTTAAAACATGTGCTTACCGAGTGTGACGACCTCAGTGAAATAAGAGAAAAATATTTTACAAAGATGTCACTCTGTAAGCTTTTTAGAGATGTTCAAGTGTCTGTGATATTCGAGTTTTTAAAGGAAGTGAATTTTTTTTATAAGATTTAGTTTTATCGGGTTTTTTTTAGAAATGTGTTTGTGGTTTAACGTGGGAGAACTGTTCTATTTTGTGCTTTGACACAGAGTGAATAGCTCCGATATCACCGTTTATGGTGGAAGGGGCTTGTCTCTTTTAACCATCTATCTATCTATCTTTTTGTTGAGACGATTTATATTTATAGTTTATCTTATTTTAGGAGAAAAAGCTGGTTTGATGGAGCAAATATTATTTTGTTGTATTATATTTAAATTTAAATAGAATCAATTTGTAACACCCTTAATACGACTTTTTAATTTTTTTGTTTATTTTGTAGTTGGTATTGCTATGTGAAATAAGAGTTGAATGGTCCAACTCCATTTTGTTATCATCTTGTTAATATGCCTGAATACTATATCATGTGCCTTAATTGTCTGCTACTGATCACTTGAATCTCTGTATATCTCCTTATTCAGATTTGAAATGTAGTAGGCTATATTTTATAGTCTATTTCAGATGGTTCTGCAAACTCCGTCCAATTATTTGAACTGTGATAGAATTAGTGGGTATTTTTTATTTTATTTTTGTGAATATTTATATTATGAAAGAGAGAGAGAGAGAGAGAGAGGGGGGAGAGAGAGAGAGAGTGCCCAAGACTTATTAAAAAAAAATAATCTCCGTCCAATTGAGTTGCTAGATTTATAGATCTAGCAGTATTTGAAAAAAAAGGAACGCTGTTTGGATTTGCTGTTTTGCTTCCAATATCGACTGACTGATTGACTGAAGAGATAGATTTAGGGGAAATTGGGATATGCAGATTTTTGGTCTAATGTTGATTGATTGATTGATTGAAAAGAGAAACTTTTGGAGTTAAGTTTGTGTGATGCTTATGAAAATGTCCAAGTCACTGTGATAAATGTTATATTGCAAAGATTGAAATTAAACATTGGCATCTTGTCAAGTTAATTCGCTTTCTGATTGCCGCATGCAGGTTTTAATTGTTATGCTGTGATAATTTACATATCGAGCTTTAGATTGTCGATGATGCTAGAATGATAATGTGGTGATTAATTTAAAGTTAGCTTTATAGGCTAATCTGATGATTTTTTTTGTTTTTTTGTTTTTTTTTTTTTGCCCCTTGCAAAGAAGGTTCTCTTTTCTTCAATGATTTGCACATACAAACAAAAATGAATGCAAACATCATCAATAAGTATGAACAACTTATTAACAATCCAATTACACCATAGCATTGGAAAAAAGAAAATAGGCATAGTGTTTACATATGCATACAACTTCATCTTTTTCATATACAAAACATAATACCTACAAATCAAAGCCTACAAGAATACATTACCTGCTAATACGGGTTTCTTTTCCAATTTAATTACCCACTCACCCATTGTCCATTCTCCCCCCCCCCCCCCTCGCTGTCAGATGAACAGAACAGGTTGTGACATAATAATATGTTCATTATTGTTATGCAATTACTTGTCTTAGAATAAATATGTTTACAGATTTGACATTAAATTGTTTTTTTAAAAGCAGTCAAACCAGCACTGAAATTATTTTTTTTCTTAATCTTGATGATTTTGATCATAACAGTTGAACTCCATTATAAGACCCCCCCCCCCCCCCCCCCCCGTTATAAGACTCCCTCCCATTTAAGACCTACTTCTCTGAGACATTGCCCTTCTTTGTAAGTACAGTGGAGCCTCCCTTATAAGACCTTCAAGAATCATCCAAAATGAGGTCTTATAAGGGAGGGTCTTATAAGGGAGGTAATTTTAATTCTTACAAAAAAGGGCAATGTCTCAGAGAAGTAGGCCTTATGTTGGGATGGAGTCTTATTTTTTTTTTTTTTTTTTTTTTTTTCTTTTTTTTGGATGTCTTTTTTTATAAGGAGGAGTCTCCACTGTATGTAGTATAAGGGAGGTACCTCTTTATTACATTATCCCTCCATACCCTTCCCTCCCATTTAAGACCTCATTTTGGATGATTTTTTTGAAGGTCTTATAAGGGCATGGTTCCACTGTCATAAATTATGGGTTATTGTTTTGGTTTGAGCTTCAGATAGTGATGATGATTAATTTATGGAGCTTTTTGATAGTCAGATAAGTTAAAACTCACATAAGCAATGATTACTTAGATAGTCCATTGACATTATTATTGAACTTATTACGAAAACTAATAACTTGGATAATGAAAAAAAGGCTGCTGAAATATAAAAAGCAAAGCCCTCTTTTTATATTTCTGCAATCATTGTTTGCTACAAGTTAGTAGTTTTTCGTAATAAATCCAATGATACGTCAATGGACTATTTAAATATAATCCTTTTTGACTCCAAGCCATCGTTATATCATGCTTTAGATAATGTGAACTTCAAAACAGAAGCATTTGTTTTGATGAAAAATATCAATAAATTTGTTATTTATAATGATGCCTTCGTCGTTTTGTTGTTGTGGTTTTTCCTGTGAAAGAATGGGGACTTTGACACATTTTATTCACTGAATGTTGAAGGTGCAGAGGATTTTGACGATGATAATGATAATGAGGTAATAAGCTCAAAACAGTGTCTTTGACAGCACTACACTACAGCCAGCAACACCCCACACTGGAGGGGGAAAAAACGCTTTCCGAAGGCTTGTTTGACAAAAAGGCATTCTCTTCTACATCATAGCTTTTCTGATGATAATCAGTCTGTAGGCATTTCTGCCCCACTTGAGTCCAGTTGATCAAATGCTTTCTTGCTTCTAATTGTGC
>CM065705.1:36917138-36928424 GCA_017654935.2 Phymorhynchus buccinoides | reverse complement strand
GGCATGGATCGCAATATATAATAATAGCCAATAGGTGTATTCATGCCGTGGTGTATGCATGCGAGGTGTGTAAGTGTAAGTAGGAAATAACGCGTTTGCTACAGTACGCGTTAGGTGGTACATATGAGCGTGCCCTGGAGGCATGCGCGTGTGCGAGTGCATGCGCGATGCGAGTGCATGCTGCGTGCTGTTGAATGTGCATGGGTGGGGGAATGTATGTAATGAGTGTGTGTGTTGCGCAGAGCGCCATGAGCAGCGGCGCGCGCGCGCGTGATGTGTGTGTGCTGGTGTGTGTGTGTGTGATGTGTGTGTGTGTGGTGTGTGTGTGTGTGTGTGTGTGTCGCGTATGCGTGGTTGATGTGTTTTACGGTATAATGAAACATCAACTTGAAAGAAATAGAAAATTAACACACCAAGAAAAATCCCTGCAAACATGTACATTTTGAATATTTATTTTTCGATTTTGTTTCAGTTTCCATTTCCTTCCTTTCTATGTATAATGAGTAGATCAGTATGACTCTCCGTATTATGATATCTGTATATCATATAACTCTCCTTTATTAATATTATTAATAATAATAATAATACTAATAGATAAGAATCAAGCATCATCATCATCATCATCATACATCATCATACATCATAGACAATATGACAATAATAATAAGGTTAGATAGATAAATAATAATAATCATAATAATATTATTAATATTCATAATCATAATATTAATAATCATAATCATAATAATAATCCATAAGTAAAAATAATAAATCATCCGTTTTTGGAGATCCACTTTTATTTTATTGTATTTTTATTTTTCTCTTTCTCTCTCTCGCTCCAGCCTAGTAAGGATTAATAATAAAACGATTATTTGATTTTTTTTATAAAATAAAAAAAATTTTAAAAAAAAAACAACATTGCCGCAGCCTATTTTTGCCCTTTGTGATTTTAGTTAATGTCAACTCCTTATATATAGAGTTATGTAAACAAAAGTCAATGCATCAGCACACGCATGCGCGCACACGCTCACGCACGCACACACCACACACACACACACCACCACACCCACACAACACCCACACACAACACACGCAGCACGCAAACACACACACGCATGCACACGCAAACACACACACATATAAACACACTGTCAAAATATTCATGAATGCCCCTTGGACGCAGCATAAAGCTTAAAGCATATTTACACAACACACATTCAGAGATGACATATCAGTTAGCCACGTCTTAAGATAAAGAAGGAGCATAGATATGGTAGACGAAGCTATGAGAGGATAGATCGACTAGATAGACGGGGGAAGCGATAGAGAGATGAGAGAGAGAGAGAGAGAGAGAACAGAGATAGCATGAGGGAGGACGAGAGAGAGGAAGAGAGAGACGGTATATTAGAGACACCCCGCGAGACTTAGATGGAGAGAGACAGACAGACAGACAGACAGACAGAAGAGGACAACACACACACACACACACACACACAGGGCCACAGGCAGACACACACACACATCAGACAAGACACACACACACACACAGATACACATCACAACACACACACTACCACACACACACACACTACACCACACACACACACACACAACCAACACAACACACACCACCACACACACACACATTTTGTAATAACGATTATAGCCTGCTGTTATAATTAAAAATAATCGTCACACTATACATATCTATCAATGTGCATCACACCTCATAACAAATACTCTCTCTCTCTCTCTCTCTCTGCTCTTCTCTCTCTCTCTCGCGATCTCTCTCTCTCTCTCTCTCTCCTCTCCTCACTCTCTGTCCCTCCGCTCTCTGTGTCTGTTTAGTCTGCCTGCCTGTCTCTCTATCGCGCCACCTCTCTCTGTCTCTATGTCTCTCTCTCTCTCCCTCTCCGTCTCTCTCTCTCTCTCTCTGTCTCTCTCCGTCTCTCTCTGCTGCTCTCCTCTTTCACTCTCTTCCTCTCCCCACTTGTCCCCCCCTCTCTCTCTCTCTCTCTGTTCCTACTGCTGGGCTCTGTGTCTGTTGTTGTGTCTGCCTTTGCTGTCCTTGTTCTATATCCTTCCCCCTATCTCTCTGTCTCTGTCTCTCTCTCGCTGTCTCTCATCTCTCTACTGTCTCTTCCTCTCTCTCTCTCTCTCGTGTCTCTCTTCTCTCTCTCTCTCTAACTCTCTCTCTCTCTCTCACACTCTCTCTCTCATCTCTCTTCTTCTCTGCTCTCTCTCTCTATCTCTCTCTCTCTCTCTCTCTCTCTTCTCTCTCTCTCCCTCTCTCTCTCTCTCGTTGGAACTAAGCGACAATAATCATAAGTGCTAATAAACATCACTTTAACTACCAATCAAATTACTTTTTGTTTTGTTGTCATTATGGCATAATATTCTGACACTGTACTTTTAAGCTTATGACGATCCGCATTGACATAAGGATTGTACTTGTCAAAATCGGGCCTATGAGCTATAACTCCGGGGCTATGTGGACGCCTCGTGCCTCCATACGGGGAACTGGATAACCCCGCCCCCTCCACGAGTCTCTCCCCATGGGGATACCGGCAGGGATCTTTCGCCCAAGTAGTTCTCCCATCTTCTGGACGCTTTGTGCTTGTAACTTCTTCTGGCACACACTCTTTGACTCTGCCTTTTCCCTTTGCTTTCTATCATCTACTATCTTTCTGACTTATTGGCCCATTCTCCTGGCTTTCTTTTTTTTTTTCAAAAAAAATCTTCCCACATCATTTTCTCACTTAAAGAGCTCTCCGAGATCGGAATGTATCGGTCTGAGTGCAGCGGGGAGACCAGTGAAAACTGAAAAACCGGACACATAGGGGAAGACGGGGTAAAAAGCGCATGGGCGGGTAAGAAGCCCACCCCATTTATCTCATGAAATAAAGAAAATTTCAGTCAAATTTGCCCATGAGAACGAATGCTAGACATTAACGCTCGTCTCATGGGCAAAATGAGACTGAAATTTGCTTCATTTCATGAGATAATTGGGGTGGGGACTTCTTACCCGCCCATGCGCTTTTTACCCCGTCTTCCCCTACGTATTTCACCCGTTATGGCCATATGGCCTGGGAACGCAGAAGAAGAAGAAGAAGAAGAAGAAGAAGAAGAAAGAAGAAGAAGAAGAAGAAGAAAGAAAAGAAGAAGAAGAAGAAGGAGAAGAGAAGAAGCAAAGATGACGAGAAGAAGAAGGAGAAGAAGAAGAAGAAGATTGATTGATTGATTGATTGATTGATTGATTGATTGGGCTTTTCTTTTAAAGACCCACCACGTCTATGCGTATCTTCACACTTTTGGAATATTTCTTAAATGAAAATCTGTTTAACGTCCTCTCGGTCTAGATCGAACAGACACATATATGGGACATTAGTAGATAATATAAGATGGTGGGAACGATCCTGGAAGCAATGCAACACCAGAAAGGCCCCGTTTTTTTTTTTAGCAATACAGATGATCGGTCGAAAATTATATCTCTTAAACTTTCTTACCAGCGAGAGGGGGGATGCAACACGTGGACACGCTAAGTTTCACACTTTGCATTGTTGATTTTTAAACGTGTGTTGTTGGGTTTTTTTTATTTTTAGATGTAGTACGCTCCTGAAAAAAGGGAACTCTCTACCACTCCAGGGAGTCTTTCTGGAAGCGCAGTCTCGGGGAGTTCTTGGAGTAGAACTGAGAGTACCACCTCCGGTGCTTGGAGATGAGGGAGTCTTCCTTGGACTTGACGAACATGGGGTGGTCCTGGTACTTCATGTTGTTCCAGACCATGATGTCACGTTCGAACTGCAAGAAAGAACAAGTGCAACGCCGAGCGGCTGCAAAGTCCCCTCGCAGCATCGCCGAGCTACTCCAAAATCGGAATGTGTCGGCTGTTCACATACATAAAAACGCATCAAAACAGCACGTAACTACATAAAAACGCATCAAAACAGCACGTAACTGAATAGGTTTTTTTTATATATATAGCCTTGGGGTTCGGACCCGTGATTTGAGCGCGCGCGATCATGCGCACACGCGCGCACAGAAAAATTCATGACAACTGTGTTATAGACCATTCATCAAGAAATGTTGTGGAAAAGAACTGCATTAAAATACATGCAAAACTTCGCGAGATATTAGCGATTATGTGTTTCGGGGTTTGAACCCCGTAGCTGGCGCGACCTTGACCTTAATGTAAAACTAAATACATCAGTGGATAGCTTGCATCTTGGCAAACTAGTATACCAAATTTGATGATGATAGACTGAATAGTTTTTTGAGAAAAAACGGACGAATAGCCGGACGGACGGACGAATAGCCGGACGGACGGACGCACGACGGACGGACACCGGACGGACCAGACAAAAACAATAGCTCCCCCGAACCTTCGGCTCGGGACTAATAATATTATGAATAGATAGATAGAATTGATCGTCATTTTAATCATAGTGCTGCTTTGGTTTTTGAGGGCGTTTTCACTGAAATGCAAAGATCAAAACCTCTCTATTATTCATGAGAGATCGTCTTTCATAGGTGAACAGACCCTCTGCAGATTGATAGCAGCTTCCGGGCTTGGCTGATAATGGACCCCAAGGTCCGAAACAGCTGTTCCAAGCAGGATCTGCCCCCTCTCCCATTGAGAGGAAAAACTAAAAGCAGCACAATCTTTTACTAAAGATGTGCCACCCCCCTGCATTTCTCGGTTAATTCTATTTTTCCGTTTTTGCCTTTCTTACCATGCATAAAGCTGTATTTTAGGAACATTTTTAGCTAATAACCTTTTTGGAATACTAACCCTATCCTAACCCTAGCCCTAAAAAGGTTATTAGCTAAAAATGTTCCTAAAGTACAGCTTTATGTATGGTAAGAAAGGCAATAACGGAAAAATAGAATTAACCGAGATAGGTAGGGGGGGGGGGGGGGGGCACATCTTGACCTTTACCAAGATGTTCAATACATGGCATTTGGATACAAAAGTTTTATACAACTCAAGTATTCTGCATTTCTAATGCATTAACTTTTACATCCTTAAGGCCAGTGGAACGGTGCCAGCACATTATTAAGATTTAAAAAAAAGTTCAATAAAAATAAAAAAAATAAAAAATAAATAAAAAAAAAGATTTATCATTCATAATTAGAATTTATCTTATATATATATATATATTATATATATTTCGCCGTGACTGATGCACATACGGAGGATGAGAAGCTGATAGGGACAAACTGTCCCTGAAATGAGAAAATCGATAGGACAAGATGTGCATGTGCGGGCGGGCGGGCGCGCGCACACACACACAAAAACACATACACACATGCGCGGACACACGCATGCACACACAGAGAGGCACATAGGCATGCAAACATGCACTTGGTCAGGAAACACAATTATATTCATAATCGTCATCATCATCAAAAATCGTCATCATGGTTATCATCATCAACATCATCATAATCATAATCATCATCATCGTCGTCGTTGTCGTTGTCGTCGTCGTTGTCGTTGTCGTCGTCGTTGTCTCATCAGCAGCAGCAGTGGCAGTAGGATCATCATCGTCGTTATCATTATCAGCAGCAGCAGCAGCATCGTCGTCGTCGTCGTCGTCGTTGTCATCATCATCAAGCATCAAAAGTACCATCATCATCATCGTCATCATTAATCATCATCAGCATCATCAGCATCATCATCATGGTCGTCGTCGACGTCGTCATCATCATCAGCAGCAGCAGTAAAAACATCATCGCTCATCATCATCATCAAAGTCATCATCACCGCTGTCAAATAAACTTAATCACCATTAAATCCGTCGTTATCATCATCATCATCATCATCACCACCATCCTCCTCCTCTTCTTCACCTCCACCTCCTCCTCGTCATCATCATCGTCGTCGTCATCACACAGTCTTTCTCTTATACATATATAACATACATACATGTATGGCCTCCCCCAGCATGTAGAATTTCGCCACGGGGGCAGGAAGTGAGCGGGGTCCGTAAAACTGGTGCACCGCCTTCACCACAAGGGGCGCAATCGGCGTGACGCACAGAGTGAACATCCCTTTGCCGAAAAGGCTCTCCGTCTTCAAGTGAACCACCGCGGGTCCGATCTAGGTCACACCAACAAAAAGGCTCAATGTCACAAAGAGTGATTACTTCGCAATCCTACTACAACACGTTTCCTTCTTCTTCTTCCTCTTCTTCTTCTTCTGCGTTCCCAGCCATATTATGGCCACATAAATAGAAATTGGGTAATCCCTCCCCCCGTACCCCCCACTACCCCCCCCCCCCGTGGGGATACCGGGGGGGTGTGTCTTTCATACAAATAGTTCCCTCCACCTTCTGGAAGTGCTGTGCTTGTAACTTCCTCTAATCTGTCACTCTCTTTGACTCTTTCTTTTTTCCCTTTGCTTACTGGTCATCTGCTATCTTTCTGCCTTATTGGTCCATTCTCCTGCATTTTTTTCTCTATATATATTCTTACAAGTAAGTATTCTCCTCCCACCAATCTCTTTGACTCTCGCCTTTTCCCTTTGCTTTCTATCATCCTACTATCTTTCTCTCTTCTGGTGTGTGTCTGTGTGTGTGTGTGGGTGTGTGTGTTTGTGTTTGTTTGTGTGTCTGTTTGTCTGTCTGTCTCTCTCACTCTCGCTCTCTCTCTCTCTTCCCCTTCTCTCTCTCTCCTCTCTCTCTCTCTCCCCCTGCTTCTGAACCTGCTTGCGCCTTTCACAGCCAGGTCCTACCATTTGCAGGCGGCCGACCGACCACTATAGCGAATTGATTATCAGGCTCAGCTATCTCTCTCTCTCTCTCTCTCTCTCTCTCTCGTCATCAGTCTCTCTCTCTCTCTCTCGTCTTCTCTCTCTCTAGTCTTCTCTTCTCGATCTACCCTCTTCTCGTCTCTCCTCTCCTCCCCCCTCTCCCGCTCTCTCTCTTCTCTCCCCCTCTTCCGACCTGCTGCGCCTTCACAGCCAGGTCCAACAAAGGCAGTCGGACACCGAACACGCTCAGGGAGTGGGTCAGGCTCAGCTTTTGTGTTTGTGTGTGTGGTGTTTTGATGTGTTGTGTGGTGTGTGTGTGTGTGTTGTGGTGTGTGTGTGTGTGAGCGTCTCTCTCACTCTCTCTCTCTCTCTCCTCTCTCTCTCTCTACGTACTATCTCTCTCTCTCTCTCCTCTCTCTCTCTCTCCTTTTCCCCCTCTTCTGACCTGCTGAGACCTTCCACAGCCAGGTCTACCATTTGCTAGCTGACCCCGAACACTCTCAGCGACTGGATCAGGCTCAGCTCTCTCTCTTCTCTCTCTTTATCTCTCTCTCTCTCTCTCTCTTCTCTCCTACCTCTCTCTACTCTCTCTCTCTATCTCTCTCCATCTCTCTCTCTCCCTCTCTCCCCCCCTCCCTCCCTCTCTCTATCTTTCTCCCCGTCTTCTGACCTGCTGTCCCTTCCACAGCCCCCAGGTCCACCAAAGGCATAGTCGGACCCGAACACGCTCAGGGAGTGGGTCAGGCTCAGCTCTCTCTGTCTCAATCTCTCTCTCTCACTCTCTCTCTCTCTCAGTCCCTCACCCTCTTCTCTCTTCATCTGATCATCTCTCTCTCTGTCTCTGTGCCTGTGTGTGGTTGTGGTCTCTCTCTGTCTCTGTCGTCTCTCTCTCTTGTTTCTCTCTCTGTCTCTCTCTCTCTCTTGACCTCTCTCTCTCCTCTCTCTTGTGTCCTCTCTCCATGCTTCCCCTCCCCCCTCTCTCTCTCCCCTCTCTCTCCCTCCTCTCTCTCTAGCTCATCCTTCTCTCTCTCCCCCCCTCTCTCTCTCTCTCTTGTCTCCAGGGCCCTCTCTCTCTCTCTCTCCCCCGCCCTCTCTCTCATCCCTCCCTCTCTCTCCTCTCATCCTCTCTCTCCCTCCGCTCCCCCCCACTCTCTCCCTCCCGCTCTCTCTCCCATGCGTCTCTCTATCTCTGTCTCTTCTCCCCCCCCCCCCCCCTCTTATCTCTCACGTCCTGGGCACCTCTCTCCCCCCCCCGCTCTCTCTCTCCTCTCCTCTCCTCTCCTCTCCCTCCTCTCCTCTCCAAAACACCCCACCATTCTGACCTGCTAGCGCCTTCACAGAACCAGGTCCACAAAAGGCAGTCGGACCCCGAACACGCTCAGGGAGTGGGTCAGGCTCAGCTGACCCACGTGAGCGTCCGGCTCGGGGAAGGGCTCCCAGCCGGCCGTCCAGCGGTGTCCGGAGAAGGACCACAGCCTGGTCCACATGTGGCGGAGGTCCGTGCCGGCCCCTATGGAAGGCCCGTGCACTTGGTTCAGGTGGGCCGGGTCCGCCCCGTTCTCCGGTATTTCCTGGAGAAGGACAATCATAAATAACACACTGTGGAACCTCCCTTATTATGTGACCCCAGCTGAGCACCACGAAAGGGACATACAAGTCGCCCGCAGGCTAGTTTCTCACAACAGGCTTGGAAAAGTCAAAAATCTCTTCTATTCCTTTTTTTGTTGTTGTTGTCAATTTTGAGTTATGGGTATTTGTGTGTTCTCTAACATCTTATCTTTTTCATGAAGATGAAAATCCGTTTAACGTCTTCCGGTCTGAAACAGACACATATGGGTCATTAGTAGATATAAAGATGGTGGGAACGATCATGGAGGCAATGCCCGGAGGCAGTGCAACTCAAGGAAAGTCCCGAATTTTTAACGATACTATTTTTCATATCAATTTTATAAAGGACAGTCTCTCTCTGTCTCTCTCCTCTTTTTCTCCATCTCTCTCTCTCTCTCTCGACCTCTCTCTCTCCCTCTCTCTGAATGATGTCTTGTAAGTGTTTTAAAACGGACTAGGTCAATGCATTTTCTTCAGCTAGGCTAGACTTTAGACAGCATGTTCTCAAAAACGGTCAACGCTCACCCTACTAACTTTAAAATGCTCGTAACTCTGGAACGGAAAAAAATACGAGAAGAATGGTTTCTTGTTCTCATTCGAAAGAGAATTGTTCTGAAGGTTTCAATTGTACAATTTTCTCAGAATGGTCATTTTTAACACTTTAATGTCCCCTTTCGTGGTGCTGGGTTTGAAAACTCAGCCCTGATAAGGTCTATAAGGGAAGGAGGGGTCTTACTTAATAATTGTGAGGTAGTCGTTCAGCATAGTTCTGACACGAAACTTTAAAGGTGGGACTCGGTACGGATGAGTTTTTTTGCAAGAAACACGGTCGAGCTAGATCACCAGAAAGACAGCCTTTTCAAGGATCGGAACACTCACTTTGCTCTGGTTTCTTAGAAATTAAACCGTCAAAACGGCGATTTTTTTCCTTGGCGGAGATGCCGGAGAGAGTAGCTATTTTGTATGGGGTGGGTGGAGGTCACTCATTGTGGTTGAAGCATCTTTTCTTTTTTTTGTAGTGCAGTAAAAAATAAATTAAAAAAAGGAGTTATTTCCTTTGTTGAGAGCGAAACTCTTTTAGATAAACTGTATAAAATTTAAAAAAATAAATTATAAAAGGCTTGTATTGCGCAAAGTTCGTGCAAACGGATTGGGTCTAAACACAGGCGGCCATTCAGAAAGAGACAGGCAAACGCCTTCTCTTTGGGTGAAAGAATTTGAACTTCCAGCACCTCCGCAAAAGGAGGAATAGACTTTTTGATGGCTTGAGTTCTTGGGAAACCAGAGCAAAGTGAGTGTTTGCGATCTCTGTAACGTGGAGTTTCAACAGTGTTTCTTGCAAAAAACTCATCCGTCAAGGTGCGCCCTTTAAAAAACAAAAAAGGTGACAGATTTGGGGTTACGGTCCACTCAGTATCGTACCACTGTATACGATTCGATTCGATCACGTGGTCGCGAAGAACAAATTTGATTCGCGCTTCGAGACCCCACATGATCGAATCGCATCGTACAGTCGTACGATATTAGTTGACGTGTAAAGCCGGCCCTTTGAGAGGGAGTCGTTATAGGGAAGGTCTTATTAGGGAGGTTCCATTGTACCGATTCTTTCCTTCTTTTTCTTCTTCTTCTGCGCTTGCCCTAACTCATGGGAATGCGTGAGAGGTATTATCATAATGTGTATCTAATCTTCTTGTATGAATATAATATATACATGATTGATGTGTAGACAATCTCCCCGTGGGGATACCTGGGGGTCTTTAGTAATAAAAAAAAAAATTAGTTCCCCCACCTTCTGGAAGTTATATGCTTGTAACTTCCTCTAATATGCCACTCCCTTTGACTCTGCCTTTTGTCCCTTTGCTTTCTATCATCCACTATCTTTCTGACTTACTTATTGACCCATTCTCCTGCCTTTGTTTTAGCAAAACAAAATCTTCCAAATACTGTTTTCTCCTTTGAAGCTCCTCCCGAAATCGGAATGTTGTGTTGGCTGTACGCAGTGGGGAGACCAGTGAAAACTGAAATGCGGACACAAACGTACCTTACCCATTATGGCCGATATGGCCTGGGAACGAAGAAGAAGAATGTATAGACATGTGTATTTTATGAAATGCGTTGCTTTTGGGGGTGTCTTCGGGGTGACACCACTGACCCACCACGATTAAGTCCCTATTTTTTTTTTCTGGGTAGTTGTGACCCACATACAAAATGCCCCCAACTTGAAATTGAGGCCGCTCTTTAAAATGATGTTTCGTTTTCAATTTGGGGGCATTTGTATGGGAAGTCAAACCCAGGTCAAAAACAAGATTAATTTTCTTACCAGCAATAAGAGAGGGAAAACACGTGAAACACGTGAGTTTGACACTAGTGATCTGGTGGGTCTTTAAGCAACAATATCTTCGGTGCTTCGCTCTTGAAATGTTTATGGTGTTAACTATAATTATTATTGTGCGTGATTCTGTATTGACGTGGGTTTTTTTAATACTAGATTCAATGTTTTGCAACAGATAAGAGACGGGGGGGGGTGGGGGGTACCCGAAAATTTCTCTCACCTCAATATGAGCTGTTTGACGATTTGCTGTGTTCCGTGCGGCCTCGGTACACCCACGTACCATCAGTGATCTCTGTGACTTCTGGCAGTGTCCACGTGGGTTGTTCCCCTTCAGCGTGGTACCACAGGTGGATCCACCCGTTCTTCTCGTCCACCGGCCACGACTTGACCTTGGCGAACTCAGGAACTGGGAAGAGGTCAACGTCCAACGTCAAAGTCAAAGGATACAACAAGAAGGCATTAAGCTTTCAAGGCTCACTCGAACAGGCACATGTTGGACAACAACAAACAAAGATTGAGAGGGGTGGGGGTGTCTAAAGTACAAGATTGCCAATAAAATTTTAAGGTACAAATGAAACTATCGGGGGGGGGG
>CM065705.1:36899638-36902138 GCA_017654935.2 Phymorhynchus buccinoides | reverse complement strand
GTGTGCGTGCGTATGTGCGTGTGTGTGTATGTATGTATGTGTGTGTGTGCCTGTGCATGCGTGTATGTGTGCGTATGTGTGTTCACGCGTGCTACGTGTGTGTATGTGTGCGTGTGTGCGCGCGCGTGTGCGATGTGTGTGTGTGTGTGTGTGTGTGTGTGTGTGTGCGTGTGCGTGTGCGTGCGCATGCATGCTTGTTTCACGGCTACAGGAAGTTAAGCACATTTTTTTTGTATCATTGTAAACTGTGTTTTATAACCTACAGGACAGCTTAATTTTATGAAGTTCTACCTGGTAGATGGGGGTACATGTGTTCTTTCCGGCGTATGTCAGCTAAATATCATTATATATTTATGATTGTTTGCATGGAACTAGATAATAGACTGGTCGTTGCATTACAACTTACATTTTGTTGCAAAAAGTTATTAGGACACCCAAAATAAATAATTATTGAATAATAAGGTCCGGCCGACCTTCATAATCATGCTACGAAGTTTTCCAAACTCACACTAAACTATTTGTGTGTTAGTCTTTTTGCACATGCACTTTTAAGAAGTTTATTAGGAAGCTAAACCAAAGTTTATATTGCTGACTTGCAAACTGTGGTTTTTAGGCCCGTCCGATTTGTAATTAAATGTTTTATTAAAAATTAAGAATTCTCATTCCCCTAATTTTTTTCATTGTCAACTTACAGACAAGGGGTTTGGTTCAGCTTCCTGCACATGTTATGAGATGCAAATGTGCAAAATTTCCACATGATGTCTTTAATAGGTTTTTTTATATATAATCGGAAAACATGGAAAAACGTTGAAATTTCGCTAACTTTTCAACAGTTAAAATGGCAGAAACTCTGTCCTTTCAAGCAGATGAAGTCCTAGAAGGGATCAGCCTGATAAGAAAATCCCTCTTTTTTATCCTGCGGCTTATCTGTGCATTTTCTACTTCTCCTTCAGTCTATTCTCACTTCATGGGATGCTGTTTTGGCCTGGTATTGAGTATTTATTGCATAAAATAAGGCAAACTCCAAGCGATCAATATCGCAGCTAAAACCGAGCATTAATTTACTGAACTTATCACTAAGTACCCAACTTGAATTTGCTTTGATGTTTGTTTGAAGCATTGAAAGCTATTTGTTGATCATATGTTTGTTGCTGCAATGAATAACAAGCACACTATCTAAGTCTAGCCTCCCTGCTTCCATGAGTGTGACTCTGTCACAATGTTTATATTGCAAATATGATAAAATCCTGCCAAGCGTCGTTCAGCTATGTCATATGGGTCGTGCTAAACAGCGTCCACAAGCGTCTATACGTGTCCACAAGCGTCTATAAGCGTCCACAAGCGTCTATAAACGTCCACAAGCGTCTATAAGCGTCCACAAGCGTCTATAAGCGTCCACAGCTTGCTATGCTACCTCTGTCTGTCTGACACATAGCAAGCTAGACAATTTAGTAACGTTGACAAAGGGAAACGACTCAGCTAAGGGATCGTTAAGTTACTTCCCTTGACTGAATTAAATGGGAGAGAGAGAGAGAGACAGAGTGAGTGTGTTTGTGTGTTTATAGTCATAGAGACGACTGTGAAATTTGGGTTGCTCCCACCTGGAGAGCGCGTCGCAGCCAGAGGCGCGCCATATTTCAAGTTTTTAAAATATTTTGTTTAATCATTTGTTTTTTAATATTGTGTGCTTCTGGTGGGCTGGGCATGAATTTGTTTATAGTGGAGATGCCTTGCCGAGAAACATCCCAACTCTCTTTGAGACAGAGTGAGTGTGTTTGTGTGTTTATAGTCACAGAGACTTATACATGAATTTGTTTATAGTGGAGATGCCTTGCCTAGAAACATTCCCACACTCTCTTTGAGGACACAGGACACAGCTGGCATACATAAATACATACATGCATACATACACACATGCATACACACATACATACGTACATACATACATAAATGCATACATACATACATAGGCCTACACACTTGAATTCATTAAAAAAAATCATATGAAGAAAGGAAATAAGACCTTTATTAAGGCGTTCTCAAAGAATGACAAATTCTAAATTCTTGTTCACTCAACACAACATTCAGAAATGCACCTGAGGCTCTATGGAAAGTGGTATCAATGTCGTTATAATGGTCATGAATTCAGACACACACACAAAACGTTTAGGAAGTTCCGAGTGCTTGTAACTTCCTCTGACCTGTCACTCTCTTTGACTCCGGTCTGCCTTTCCCCTTTGCTTTCTATCATCTACTATCTGTCTTCCTTAAAGGTCCATTCTCTTGCCTTTTTCAAAATAATCTTCGTTATAATGTACATGAATTCAGACACACACACACATACACACACACACAAAAAGGAAGATAAGAAATTGATTAAAAAAATAAAACAACTCATTCTACTTCAGACCTTCACTCAACACGAAATTCTTGTTCACTCAACACGACATTCAGAAATGCAGAAGGAACAATTAGAAGAAGGTCGTCTTCTAACATTGCC
>CM065705.1:36887138-36894638 GCA_017654935.2 Phymorhynchus buccinoides | reverse complement strand
TTCACTTCACAGCGGCTACACTACTGAACCTTCTTCTTCTGCGTTCCTGGGACATATGGCCATAATGGGTAAGGTACGTATATGTGTCCGGTTTTCAGTTTTCACTGCTCTCCCCGCTGCGTACAGCAGACACATTCCGATTTCGGAGGAGCTCAAAGGAGAAAATTTGGAAGATTTCTTTTAAAGGCAGGAGAAATGGGCCAATAAGTCAGAAAGATAGTAGATGAAAGAAAGCAAAGGGAAAAGGCAGAGTCAAAAGAGAGAATGGCAGATTAGAGGAAGTTACAAGCACAAAACATGCAGAAGGTGGGGGAACTATTTTTACGAAAGACCCTCCGGTATCCCCACGGGGAGAGACTCGTGGAGGAGGCGGGGGTCGTCCAGCTCCCCGTATGGAGGCACGAGGCATCCACACACTGCCCCCACTACTGAACCAATCTTAACGGAAAGTTTGGCAGACTGGTTTCTTACTTAGGCTTTCTAGGCGTTACCCGTTGTGTCAGATTTACTAGACGACAGGCCATATCAAAGTAGTTCGTGTGAATCAAATGTGAATAATTATTACAAATAAGCAGCGATTTAATGCTAAAAAAAAAGAGATGATTTTGACCCCCCAAAGCACAGATGCTTGTGGCAAAAGAAAAGACCATTCTAACCCTTAACAGCTATCCCTAACCCTATCCCTAACCCTAACCCTATTCCTAACCACGGAAAAGAACCAAGAAATAGAGCAGGAGGGTGTAAATCTACATATTTGCAGAGAAATCGATGTACAAAGCCATGCACTTATACTATTTTTTTGCTGGAACCATTCCTTTTTTTGGTTGATAAATTTTAAGTCTTACAAATACACTGTTAATTTCAAAGATAATAAATGGGTTTTAAATTAACCAAAGTTGGTTTGGCAAAAAAGTCTCATCTAAGATTTTTGTTTTAAACAATGAACTATTGGGTAAGCGTACTACAAAAAACAAACAACTACACGACAAGTGTAAAAGTGACGTTATTTTATTCACAAGAGACAAAACAAAACTTACTGGATATTTCGGCGAATGCGCCTTTATCAACACAGACAAACAATTAAACAGCAAATCAAATATAGCAAAAGGAGCAAAAAGCAGCAGGCAACAAAAGGAGCAAAAAACCAACAAGATCAAAATAAAACAAGCGCGGATTCGCAATCGTTTGTGACAGCGGTCTATTTTGACCACTCCAATCATTAATAAAAAACTGTGAGTCGCCTCCCCTGGCTTTTCAATAATTTTTAATCTGTAAACCAGAATGTTATCTCTGCACCATTTCGTAACTTTTTATATCTTTTGGAAAACATTTAAAACTATGTATCCTACTTATGATCATTGAAAGAAGCACCGCATACTCGTCGTGTCTGTTGTAGTGTCTGTATTACGTATGTTTATTATTTTGTACGCTTTAAGATGAAGATTCATGTGCTCTGTTCAGTATACAATTATTTCCATACCTAAGGACTATGTAGATCAATACACTTGTGGCGGTGCCATAGCCGATGAGGTTTAACCGAGGCGTGGTCACTGCTACACCTATCTGTATTAATAACAAAATCAGGACTTTACTGGTTTCGTACTGCCTCCGGGCATTGCCTCCAGTATTGGTTCCAACCATATTTGTATTTACAAATGTCCCAAATGTGTCCCATATGTGTCTGAGTCAGACCGTAGAGGACGTAAAACTCCATTTCTCTCTCTCATACCTAAGCCACTGTAGATATGACAACTGAAATGTTACTCTTTGCCCAAGTATTTTTTTACTCTTTTACAATATGTGCGACAATTTTGTCAATATGTGCGACAATTTTGGACAGACAGACAGACCGACAAAGTGAGTTATAGGTTTGTGGCTTGAGCCACAACTTTCAAAAAACAACAATACTTCCCCTCTAACAGTCCAATGCGTAAATGATACAACCAAGTTGAAACCAAAAAGCAAGGCATGCATTTGTGAACACAAAATCAGGGGACAAGGGAAGAGAAGAAAGATAAGAAAGAACAGGGGAGGGGGGAGGAGGGTAAAAAGAAGAAAAAAGGTGTTTTTTAGATTGTTGGGTGAAGAGAACAAATATCTTGCTAAAGTGGACACATGTAGCAGAAGTTGACATTACATTACAATCATTGCAATTGAAAAATGACGAGATAGAGAGAGAGAGAGGAGAGAGAGAGAGAGAGAGAGAGAGAGAGAGAGAGAAAGAGGCGGGGGGGGGAGTGCAGGGGTGGGGGGGGGGGGGACGTCGTCGCCTAGCGCGCGCATCAAACCCTGGTCTGACCCCACAGTGGGTTGCCCCACCCTGGCACCGAGGCGTGAGGGGGAAAACGGAAGTTCTCCGAGAAAAAAAAACAGCCCTAGTCAGACACACTTGTCTATGACACGAGAAATGAAAAACAAATTTAAAAGAATAAAGGATTAAGGGGGGGAAATACTCTCTGGGTGGTTGCAAAGACAAGTGCAACAAACCCAGTCACATGCACACAAACGCATACTCTCTCTCTCCTCTCTTCTCTGTCTCTCTCTCTCTCTCTCTCTCTCTCTCTCTCTCTCTGCTCTCTCCTTCTCGCTCTCTCTCTCTCACACACACACACACACACACACGCACACCACACACACACTGCACCAAACACATCACACCGACACCCGCACCAACACCACATCACGTCGCACTTTTTACATCACGGGGGTTTTTTCGCACCGCATCACACCAAACCGCATCACACCAAACCGCATCACACCACACCGCATCACACCACACCATACCACAAAACCACACAATACCATACCACACCATACCACACCGCAGTCACACCACATCACACCACACCACATTCACACCACACCACATTCACACCACACCACACCGCATCACACCAAACCACATCACACCACATCACACCAAACCAAACCACATCGCACCAAACCACATCACACCGCACTACACCACACCACACCAGAGAGAAAGAGACAGAGAGACCGGCAGACAGACAGACAGACAGACGAAAAAACAGACAGACTGACAGAATCGACAGACTGACAAACAGAACAGATGACAAAGACAGACAGAACTGACAGACAGACAGGACTGACAGACAGACAGACTTGACAAACAGACAGAAAGCGAACAGACACCGAAGCCTACTTTAATCTCCTTAGGATTGGTCGGATACGAGGCAAAGATCATAAATGAATAGTCTAGAGGCACAACCGCTGTGCGTTAAAGGGGTCGTGGTGTGTGTGTGTGTGTGTTGTGTGTGTGTGTGCTGTGTGTGTGTATGTGGTGTGTGTGTGTGTGTGTGTGTGCGTGAGTGTGCGTGCGTGCGTGTGCGTGCGTGCGTGTGAGTACGTGTTGTGTGTGTGTGTGTGTGTGTTGTGTGTGGTGTGGGTGTGTGTGTGGTGTGTGTGTCGTGTGTGAGAGAGACGTTGTGTTGTGTGTGTGTGTGTGTGTGTATGGGTGTGTGTGTGTGTGAGTGCGTGCGTGCATCCGTGCGTGCGTGTGCGTGTGTGTGCGTAGAGTGCAGTGCGTGCGTGCGTGCGTGTGTGTTGTGCACGCGTGGCTTTCGGCTGTTTCGCGCGCGACGCTTACTTGAGAGAGAAGTGAAGAGAGCTTTTTCATCATTATACTAGCGCAACGCTGAGTACCAGTAACGCCTAGTTACGGTAACGCCTAGAAACGGTAATATGCTAAGTACTGGTAACGCTGAGTACAGCAAATTTGAAGCGATTCTGTCTAAAGAAAAGTGTGGTGAGTTATAAGGCCCCGTTTCGCGTTGGTGGATGCTCTCTCTTCCCTAGTACGGTAACGCCTAGCAACGGTAACGCCAAGTACTGGTAACGCTGAGTACAGCAAATTTGAAGCGACTTCGGGTTAAGAAACGGCAGAGTTGCGTTTTAAAGCCCCGTTTCCCGTTGGCGCTGCTCTGAGAGTGACGCGCTCTCCCGATTTCTTCAAATTTGCTGCCAGGACTTTGCCCCTGGCCACAGCAAGGTCTGACAGCGAATTTGAAGCGATTCGGTTTTGAGAAACGGCGGAGTTATAAGGCCCGATTTGCATCATACTGCTGTTATGCGCATAAATGAATCGATTCGCTTCCGAGTTTGGCACACGGATAGTCACCATCCCCGGTCATCTACCTGCCAAATTCGAAGGCAATCGGCCCAGAAACGCCGGAGATACGGGCGCCGAGAGGCCGGCGGATGCGCGTTTCGCGCATTTGCGAAACTGTGTTTCTGAGTCCAAGGTGGTCTTCAGAAGGGACAGTTGTGCCCGTCAATGTGTTGGGGGAGTTTGATTCTTTGTCTCTGTCTCTGTCTCTGTCCTCTGTCGGTCTCTGTCTCTTGTCACTCTCTCTCTCGCATTGGGGAGTCCAGGGATCTTCAGAAGGGAAAGGGCTGTAGCCCGTCAATGTGTTGGAGTGAGTTTGATTCTTTGTTTTATGTTCACTCTGTAGCTCTGTCTCGTGTCCTTTGGCGGTCTCTGTCTCTTTCACTCTCTCGCATTGTGGAGTCACAATGGGGACGCCTCGCGTTATGCACGTTGCCATCGCACCCGTGAGGCTTCAACGCAAATTTGACTCGAATCCGGTCGAAAACACGCGGAGTTATAAGGCCCACGTTTGTGTTCACAACCCACACACACAACACACACCCAAACACACACACACACAGACACACACACACACACACCACAACCACTACACACAGACGCACACTCCACTCACACACACGAACGGCCAGTGGGGCTTTTTACTATATGATTGTCAACTGATATACGCATTATACAGTTGTTTGTATTTTATAAATTGAATTGATGGTATGTCATGTTCATTCTCCTCTTTCTCTTCAAAGACCTTTAACAACCAGCAGGCAACAGCAGACAAACAACGTTCTCAAATCAGCTGCAAGAGGAACTGACACACCTGGGCCAAATGTCTTCCAACATTTTCGAATGCATGCACGAAAATGCGGTGATGTTTTTTACCGACTGGAGTACGTAGGTGATTATGGCCATGGTGTTTGCCGTGTATTACCTGCTCTGGATGCGGCCGATAAATCGAGTGCGGAAACTGGAAGATGTTGGCTACATCGGTGAAGGGAATTTATCGGCGAAAGAGGCGGCGAAATGGATGCAGAGGAGGCGAAATGTCGGTAACGTGCCTCCGGTGTTTCCCAACGGATGGTACGGCATTGTGGAGTCCAGGGATCTTCAGAAGGGAAAGGCTGTGCCCTGTCAAGTGTTTGTGTGGGTGAGTTTGATTCTTTTGTCTATGTCTCTGTCTCTGTCCTTGTCGCGTCGCTGTCTCTTTCACTCTCTCTATCGCATTGTGGAGTCCAGGTATCTTCAGAAGGGAAAGGCTCTGTGCCAGTCAATGCGCTTGGGTGGAGTTTGATTCTTTTGTCTCTGTTTCTGTCTCTTCTGTCTCTGTGCTTACCAGTCTCTGTTTATTTCACTCTCTCGCATTGTGGAGTCCAGGGGTCTTCAGTAGGAACAGTCTCTGTCCGTCAATGTGAGTTTGATTCTTTGTCTCTGTCTATGCCTCTGTCATCTCCACCCACCCCCTCTCTGTCTCTCTCCTCTCTCTCTCCCTCCTCTCTCTCTCTTCTCATCTCTCTCTCTCTCTCTCTCTCTCTCTCTCTCTCTCTCGCCTCGTGATTTGTTTATTAATTATG
Source organism: Phymorhynchus buccinoides (assembly GCA_017654935.2). NCBI lineage: Eukaryota > Metazoa > Mollusca > Gastropoda > Neogastropoda > Raphitomidae > Phymorhynchus > Phymorhynchus buccinoides. The sequence goes on along the minus strand of CM065705.1, from coordinate 36,888,947 downwards.
TTTGTCATTTATGTTCTGATGGTTTTTAGGATGAATTGCACTTTTTATTTTCTTGTAAGTAATATAATAAGTTACGCAAAACATGTCATATATTCACTAAATTCAATTTGCAGAGGTTATAATTTTTGTAAGTTACTTGCCTCAGAGAATGAAAATGTCATAAAGTGTTATGCCTTGTCTATAGCTAAAGCTACAAAGCTTACAAAAAAGAAATTAGATGGTTGCATATAACTTTGTGGTGCATTACACGACTGACCCTATTGGTATCTTACATGTTATTGTTGATTGGTCAGTCTAACAGTTATTCTTTAATGTAAATTTATTTTTCTCTAGTGTAATCTTTCTATGTATGTAAGATGTTTTATTTTATGTTTCTTAAAAACAAATCTTATGAACTGATTTAGTCGCCAGTTAGGCTTAGATTATTCTTTAGTTCATGGTTTGTGCTTCATTGGCATCGGAGCATTGTTTGCTAATGTCAATAAAATTCATTTTTCAATTTCAATTTCAATTTCTCTCTCTCTCTCTGTCCAAGCGGCCTAGTTTATGGACAGACTAATAGGTATCCTATATTAATAAATTATACAATCAAATGTGTTCGCTTTTGGCTTAAACTTTTGAGAAAGAACACTGATCGTAGTCCCATATAGCACACCGCTCAAATGCCGACGACGTTTGTTTAGACTCTTTGTCAATGCATCAGACAATAAAATAAAAAAAGACTGTACGTGGTGTGGCTCTGTTCCTTTATAAAGCTTTTCGAGTTGCGAGAAGCGATTTTGTCATGAATAATTTGATTGCTATAACACAAAACGGGTTACATTTATCTTATTATGTACTTTGTGTATTCAGTGGTTATTGCTTATGATGTGCAAAATGCTAGCGTCCTTTGTTCATATGGGGCTTTGGCCTTTTTGTGAATAAAAATTCATTTATCTCTCTCTGTCGGGGGGCTGTCACTACGCTAAAATCTTACCAAGTATTAAAAGGTATGTGCCCGTGAATGTGTAAGGTGAGTTTGCCCCCCCCCCTCCATCTCTCTCTCTCTCTCTCTCTCTCTCTCTCTCTCTCTCTCTCTCTCTCTCTCTCTCTATCTCTCTCTCTCTCACTATTACACAATTTTGTTCACCCAAAATCAGTATCCGCTTTGCAAAATTCTAGGTTTCAGAGAAGTCTGTGTGGAAAGACGGGCATGTTCTTTCTTTTCATGCTTTGATATATTTCTTTTTCTCTGATGCGATGATTGCAAGTGTGTGTGTGTGTTGTGTGTGGTGTGTGTGTGTGTGTGGGTGTGTGTGTGTGTTGGTGTGTGTGTGTGTGTGGGAGTGTGTGTTTGTGTGTGTGTGGTGTGTGTAGGTGTGTGTGTGTGTGTGTAGGGTGTGTGTATGTGTGTGTGTGTGTGTGGTGTGTGTGTGTGTGTGTGTGTGTGGTGTGTGTGTGTGTGTGTGTTTGTGTGTATTTTTGTTGTTTGTGTGTGTGTGTGTGTGCATAGGTGGTGATGTGTGTGTGTGTGTGTGTGTGTGTGTGCGTGTGTGTGTGTGTGTTTGATGTGTGTGTGTGTGTGTGTGTGTGTGTGTGTGTGTGTGTGTGTGTGTGTGTGTGTGTGTGCTGTGTGTGTGTCCGTGTGTAGGTGTGTGTGTTTGCATAGGTGTGTGTGTGTGTGTGTGTGTGGTGGTGTAAGCTGTCGGGCTGTGTGTGTTTGTATAGGTGTGTGTGTGTGTAGGTGTGTGTGTTTGTAATAGGTGTGTGTGTGTGTGTATGTGTGTGTGTGTGTGTGTGTGTGTGTGTGTGTGTGTGGGTGTGTGTGTG
>CM065705.1:36869638-36882138 GCA_017654935.2 Phymorhynchus buccinoides | reverse complement strand
CACAGACACACACACAGACACACACACAGACACACACACAGACACACACACAGACACAGACACACAGACACAGACACAGACGACACAGACACAGACACACACACATCACGCACGCACGCACAGACACACACACGCACGCACGCACGCAATACGCACGCACACAACACACATACACACACACACACACACACACACACACACACACACACACGCGCGTACGTTCTGAGCCCTGAAAGGCAGGTTTCAAATAACCCAGACGTCAATCATACCATGCACTGTACTCGATATTCACCCAAAAGATCAATCAATTTGTTTCAGTCCAATCAATGCTATCACAGGTGTTACAGAGTCAGCTCAGTTTGCTGCAGGTTCCAACTGTGTGTTGTAATAAAGTACATTTAGCGTGGGCACATTAAGGACACACTGACCCACCACAATTAAATCCCTTGTTTTTTTCTGGGTAGCTGTGACCCACAATACAAATGTCCCCAACTTCAAATTGAGGCTGCTCTTTAAAATGATGTTCCGTTTTCAATTTGGGGACATTTGTATGGGAGTCAACCTGGTCAAAACAAGATTTCTTACCAGCTATAAGAGGGAAAACACGTGAAACCCGTGATTTTGACACGTGACCTGGTGGGTCTGTATGTATTCAGTACACGCAATACACGCATTTCACGTGATTCAGACTCTACGCATCGCGTCAAAATCGCATCGCATTCAGATACGATTCGTATGTGTGTGGCTGTCCCTTTAAGCCGGCGACAGACTATGTGACTGCCTCATGTGACTCGATCAGGTCGTGACGTTTCACCTCATTTGCATACCATCCTGCTCGATCAGTCTGACTCAGTCGGGCCCAGTCAGGTGACCGGGCCGAATAGGGAGGGTTCTAAATTTCATTGATCGAGTCTGATCGAGTCAGACGGCTTGTGACATATGAGACAGTCGCATAGTTTGTCTCCAGCTTTAGGGTCAGTTTAGTGTCAGCGGTAATCTTCCAATAACATCGAATCCGCTTATTACTAGGAAATCGCTTTAAGGAAAACGCTTTTATAACAAGCCAAAAAACATTTCCTGGCGAAAAGTCTCTTCTTTCTTATTGTATTATTACTATAAAGAAACTTGCTTTAAGAAACTCGTTTTATGATCAAGCAAATTGCTTCTCCCATTAGCAAGGAAACTGGATATGAACAAAATGATTTAATTACTAGCGAGTTTGTTTGCCAGTTCATTTCTTATCAGAGCGTTCAATTTTTATTATAAGCAATGAGGGTTAATGGGGGTGGGTGGGTGGGGGGTGGGTGGCGTGGGGGGCAGGGGTTAAAAATAGCATTCTTTTTTGTCTCTTTTTTGGCGTCACCCATCTTCTGGGCCGTCAGTTTTGTGGCAAGGGGGTTGACTCCAATGCGTTTCATCCGAGGCCAATTCGCAGCACACAAGTCCGCACGTTTCAGTGCAGAATCCGGACCATGCAGCAGTCAAGGGGTATCGAATCTATGGTAGGGCAATTAGGAGGAACCAAAAGAGGAGACACTGCCATGCGGCTGAGTCACTTCGGTGGAGTTCAGTTGAGCCGTCAGGACACACCTTCCTACTAAGCCCTCTAGGACAACACTTAGTCTCTTAGTAGCGGAGACAGCGTGAGTGAGGTCCTCTCTTGAGGGCGCGCCACCACGATCGTCACCAACAGACTACCAGAACACACTGATCCCTCAGGACTTTGACCCAAATGCAGACTGGATTGGAAACCAGAAAATGAGGTCACCATCAGAGCAGGCATTGCAAAGCCTACAGATTGGAGACTTTTTTTTAATGATTGATGGAAAATGAGGCGGGGATGACAACGATGAATGATGATAACATGGAAGGTCGCTCCCCTCGGTCTGAGACTGCATGCAGGGCTGTATTTACCTGCCTTCATAATGGTATCCCGTGTTAACCAGGCGCGAGAAATACAGTCACCTGCAAGTGTTTATGTGTATTGAAATTAGAGCAACACTCTGAGAAGCATCGTTAAGCGGATGAAGCTCGACTGTGTGGTTCCAGTCTGCCCATGAGCTCATAGCCACTTCACTCTGGGTAGAGTCGGTCCAGGACCGAAAAAAACCTGCATCTGCTGGGATTGAACCCCAAAACTCCAGCCAGTGTCCTCGGATGCTAAACCACTACACCATGTGCGGAGGCTACAATATGAATTCAGCCTTGGGAATATTTTGTTGTGCAGAGGAGATAGGCTATGGCAAAAAGGAGGAAAGAAAGTTGTAGTACAATACCCTAAAGCCCGTTCAAATGAGCGAACTCTAGGTCGCTCAACACCTGGTTCGCCTGGACATGTGATCGGCATACGAATAGGGAATATCAAAACCATTCGTCAGTACGACAAGTTCGGAGGTTTGGAGGATTTGACAAAATTTTGTCCTACTCTTAAGACCCCCTCTAAGGTGCCGTAGGTTCTCCTCAGAATTCGTTTGGGGTCAAAAAAGCAATATCATTGCCATAACGCTGACAATTACAATTTGACCAGGGACCAGATATCGGATTGAAGACGCCATTTGCACCTGGATTTTTTCCGGAAGTGAAAGGTTAGAGCTTGTAAAGCGCTGGTACAGCGCTTACAGCTTTGTTGTCCTTGACTTGCGCCTTACAGAAGAGTAGCTGATCGCTCCTGCATTCTCATAGGAGTTGTGACTTTATTTAGTCGCATTTCTGTTGCTGATGAGTATTGTAAGCTATGCATTGGCTTTCACAGTTTCTCTTCTCAACAAAGTCCGTTCAATTGCATAACTTTTTTACTTGCGGATAAACTTGCTGCAATGTCTTAGGTTGGATGATCGAATTGAGCATTCGTGTGAAAACACGTGTAAAGTAAGGTCAATAACTGTCTCTCAGGCTAGCCGAGGACGAAAACAGACCACCCTCCAGATGAATGCGAGGCTAGTTTGGATCGTGATGTGACGAACAACAATAAAGAAAAAACAGTTGCGTCATCAGAATTTGGAAGAGAACACATGATAGAACTAGCGCAAAATAAAAGAACACTTTCATTTGGACATCAGCAGTGACGTAACGAAGAAATGACGTTGCTTGACAAGTTCCGAGAAGGTTGATCACATTCTTCTTTTCTTGCAGTACAGTATAAGTAGCCACCAATAAACACAACTGATTTATTATGCCACGGAACCGGGGGAGAGGTTCATCCCAAGATGCCGGAAGAAAATTGGCCAGGAGGCCGAAGAATAAAGAGGAGGAAAGGACGGACAAAAGGAAAAAACGCCTAGCTTGAGTGGAATCTGCAGGGGAGGGGGGCCAGGGAGGCGGGGGGGGGGGGGGGGGGGGGGCGCTGTTGCTGGGTGTTAGAAGATGGACCGAGTGGGGACACACAGCCGCAGCCAGGTGCAGCAGGGTGGGTGTCTCTTGAGAGCAAACTTCCAGACTACGGTGCGAAGCTCTCTAGAGTTCTGGCCTCCCACTGCGGGTGTTGGCAGGTCGTTTCCACTACTTGATTGTTCGGTGAAAAAAGAGCTTTGACAAGGACGGTCCGGACGTGCCATCGTGAATGGATGTGTGTCATTCGCGATTAGCGACGGTCCGACACCGGGGGATTGAGGAGCTGTGTGAATTACCCCTGCGATGCCGCCTCTGGATGAGGTATGACCTTGCTATGTTCACACTCACATGCATTGAGTATTTATACAGCATGGGTGAGTCTGGTGGCTGTCTGCGTTGCTGCAGTGGAGTCCATACTGAGTCTGTAGCTGTCGGTTAACGCTGCCTGTCATATGTTATCTATCTTCAAGTCATATTCTTCTGACTGCAGATCAGAATAGGTGTAGATCTATTCAAATGACAAACATCCTTTGAGTGACGCAGTGTGATTAGCAAGCGAAGCGGGACATCACAAACTGATATCTTAGGCGATATCTGAAGCTGAAGCAACAAAAAGAAGAAAAAGCAGTTATAAACTGCATTTTAATCAAATCTTATCAGCTGTGGTGAGCACACGCAGCCTGCAAAGTGAGCGAAAACTCTTTTTCACCACGAAATACCATCGGGCGGAGGAACAGGACGCCGAACGGGATCTTTCAGAAAACTCATTTCCCACGAACTACAGTACATAGGCATCAGCCTACCGTCTGCTGAGGCAGTTCAGAGTTCAGGAAGGCTATGTCAGATGCCATAACACCAATTACCCCCCCCCCCACCCCTCCTGCAAGGCGCGTGCATCATGATGGAGGGCCCGATCAGGGGACCTGGCTGCCTGGGCCACTATTTGTAGAAATAGTTGGCGGTGAGTTTTTAGCTAGAGCGTTGCTTCCCCAAGTTATTCCCGCCAGGCTTATATCCAGGAATGGATTCTTCCGTTGTAAACAATCAAGATCAAGACCAGTCAGTGCGACTGTCAAACGCAAGTTTCACCCCCCCCCCCCCCCCCCCCCAAAGGGATTACCGGGCGGAGGGGTCTCTGTATAAATAAGTTCCTCCACCTTCTGGAAATTCATTGTGTGGTAACCTCCTCTAATCGGTCACTCTTCTTGACTCTGCCTTTTCCCTTTGTTGCTGTCATCTACTATTTTTGCCTTTCCGGTCTATCCCTCTGCCGTTTTCCCTCTCACGAAAAACTATTTCCAAAAAATGTTCTCCAGCCGATGTGGGACATGCTGGGCCTAATAATTCTACTAGGCCCGTAATGCAGCAGATGCATCTGCACTCATTCATTGACAGGAAGCGTCTGAGCGATCGAAGCGAAAAAGTTGATGTTTTTAAAGCCCACCTTAACCAATATTTTCCACACAGTGGCAAAAAACATAAATAGCCCTAATTTGATGGGGTGTGAAAAACCTGCTTTGGGGGGGGGTTTTGGGGGGGGGGTGTGGCCTGTGTGTGTGTGTCTCGGTGTGTGTGGCGCGCGCGTTTACGGTAGCCACTTGGGTCCATGATATCACACATATTAGGCAATCATTTAATCCAATTTTTTGCCTCACACAAATCTAAAAATCATATACTTAGGTTGTATTCTTTTGCCAACTCCGTTGTCTTACATTCTGCTGCTTTCTCTGTGATGGTCTGTGTGTCTCGTTTGTGTTTTCTTTTTTTTTTAAGTGATGACAGTAAACAAATTATTATGTTTTGATAAAGGACAATAAAGATTAGATTGATGATCTAAATGGTTTGACTGATGATTGAGATACTGAATGTTGACTGTTTGACAAAATTAATGGATATATAAGATGATGATGTCATTTCATTGTTTTTATTTGTATTTTTTATTTAGCCACTTGGTATTGATTGGCATGCCAATGCACGTAAGAAGAATGTTGCAGTGAAAGCCATTTTCTATTGCAGTTTGCATTTTTAAAAAAAATTGATAGGCGTACTACACAATATTGCCTTTGTACTGCATACTGTTTGATTTTATACCATGTGTGAATGCGTGATTGACCATGAACAAAACTATACATGGGTATAAATAGTTAAACAAATTTTACCACACGAGTATATTAAAGGACATTGCGATGTTAAACAATATTTCAGTGGTGACTATATGTTACTAAACATATTTCAGTCGTGACAATAGGTTATTACCTATCTTGTTAACAATCAATGTGTTTATCGGATACTCGTGGTGTTAAAAAAAAGTAGTATGACTAGAAATCTGGTAAAAAGGTCAAGATGTGCCACCCCCCTACCTATCCCCGGTTAATTTATTTGTCCGTTTAGCCTGTTTATAAAAATACACTAAAGCTGTATTTAGAAAACTTTGTAGCTATAACCTTTTGGAATACTAACCCTATCTAACCTACACCTACCCACCACCCTATAAGAACGAAAAACGCATGAACCACCCACTGTGACAAATCGGGTGTACTGCAGTACATAGTGGGGGTGTAGGGTTAGTTAGGGCTAGGGATAAGGTTTTGTATTCCAAAAAGGTAGAGCTTAAAATGTCTAAAATCAGCTTTAGCATGCGTAGAACAGAAAACACTGAAAAAATCGAATTAACCGAGAAAAACGCAGGGGGTGGTGGCTAACATCTTTGTGTGTGCATAAAACTGATTGTGCTTTCAACTGTATGCAGCAAGGATTCTAAGATACAGAAAAACATGTATGTTTCCTTATGTCACCATCCATAGAATTTATTACAAAGGTAACAAAAAAATCATGAAAACAAACAAACAACAAGAAATTTAAAAAAAGGTATGTGTGGTGGCGGGGACGGGGTGGGGGGTATGCAATGTACAGCCCAATTATGGTGAAAACAAAGAAATCAAACCCAAGACTTTTTAAATAATTTTGGTGTAGTTCTAGTCGAGAGACTTATTAGATCTCTGTGAAAATTCGGGCTGCTCCTACCTGGAGAACGCTCATCGCAAAGACTAAGAGCGGTGCCATCCATATTGATGAAATTGGAAACTTAAATAGCGTGCATTCTGTACATTTTATGATGTTCAAGACATCAAATCAAAAAAGAATTTAGTATTATGGCGAGATCCTGTTGCTTGGGGGGATTCAGAGAAAAGATAGAGTTGCCTTCAAAGAAAACACAAAAAGAGTTTTAAAAAAAGGACGATTGAAGGCTAAGTAGGAACTAAAATGAAAACAAAACAGACAAAGTGATTTTTTTTAATGATAATAAAAAAAAATCTATTCTCTCTTCTTTCATTCAACACACATAAAAATGATCTCTCAAACAAAAAATCTTTCTTTCAATCTCTCTATATTACACCCACCCACACACATGGATGAAACCAATGCAGGAAAAGCAGAGAATTCGGATTTGGCTTTGTGTTTTTCAGAAAATCCTGAATTTTGCATTACTTTATTGAACGATTATTACCCTGAAATGAGATGGGAAAAAAGTTTATTGTTTTTTTAAAAAAGAAAGCTTGTCTTCTATAATTTATTCTCTGATTTTATTAGTAAAAGGTTACAACAACAAAACGTTCTGTATTGCGGGTTTCACCCCTGACCCTCACAAACAAGTCATCCCTTGACCCACCAAGGTGGCCCCGCAAGAACCAAGGCTTCGCTTCTCATTTTGTCCAGGTTCATCCTTGACACACACGACATGCCGCGCAGCAAGATACTAAGTGATGATTAAAAAACGTCGTAAAAATAAACAATGTCAAAACGGCACACTCTCACGTAAGAGAGGCATATAACATGGATGACAATGGAGAAAATCCAAAACAGGACAAGGCAGGGGTCCAGGGGCCCACCAAGGGCCCTGGGCGGTAAGGGGGGCAAAAGCCCCTGAAGCTGAAGCAAAAAAAATCATACTCCCCCCCTCCCTCAAATTTCAAGCTTATTCCAGGCTTGTAAATGAGAATTCAAACACGTTTTTCCCCTTGAAATTTGAATATTTCTTGGAGTCAAAATTAAAAAAAACCCAGGCGCCGTCTGGTTTCAGATTAAAAAAAACCAGGAGCCGCCCTTGCATCCCATCGTATAATATCATTGACAGAAAGAAGCACTGGTGCCCTTTTTTCCTGTATTATGAAGGATCTTCCTTTTCAAGTCAAGTTGCACGTCAAGTTCCAAGATAATTAATATTCTCCAAAAGTAATCAGGTTAGGCAACAACATGACAGATACAAACAAACTGAAATAACATTAATCAACGTGTGAAACAAAAATTATACCAATCAATAATGATATTTAAAATAAGCCCTTTTACAGGACTAATGTGAATATATACAACACTAGTCTTCAAAGTCGCTCTTATTTCCCTGTGGAATAAAAGTAATACAGTTACTACTACTACAGCATAATAAGTTGTAATAATAAGGAAATCTTATTAGAGAAGTGCAACGCTGAGCGGCTGCAAAGTCCCCTCGCCTGCATCGACCGAGCTATCCGAAAATCGGCAATGGTCGGCGTACACCGCGAATCACATGTGTGGCTGTACACTACATAAAAACGCATCAACAACAGCTACGTAATACTACATATAAAAACGCATCAAAAACAGCACAAAACCGAATACGTTTGAATAATAGCTTAGGGTGCGGACTCCGTTGATTGAGTGCGCGCGATCATGCGCAACGAGCGCACAGGAAAATTTTAGGCCAACTGTGTTATGGACCATCACCAAGAAATGTGAAACAAAATGCACTGAAATACTGCAAACTGCGCGGAGATATTAGGATTATGTGTTTTGGGTTTTGACCGTAAATTGGCGCGACCTAGACTTAATGTAAAAAAGAAATACATCAATGGATAGCGCATCTTGGCAAACTAGTATGCCTAAATGTGATGATGATAGACTGAATAGTTTTTGAAGAAAAACGGTAACAATAGCCGGACGGACGGGACGGAGGCACGGACTGGATTCAGACAGAAACATACTCCCGACATTCGGTCGGAGGACATAATACAGAACAATAACTGCCACGTTCATCTTATCACAAAGCGGCAAATATTTTGAGCTGTAAACCTGCTTCTTCCTCAGTGCTTGCTCAAAATGCCGACATACAAATCAACTTCGATAAAAAAAAAAAAAATAGTAGGGATTAAAAAGATCAAGGTGAAAAAACACTTTGGTAAAGGTCAATATGGTCCCGTTTCCTTCTTATAGGGGAGGTCCTATTCGAAATGGGCCTTATCATGAGATGCGAGTATTATTACGAGAAAGAAATTAGCTCACCTCCCCTTCCAAAGGTAATAAATACAGCTAATGTTGGTAAGAAAGCAAATAACGAAAACAATCGACAAAGAAGAAATGTATTGTCTCATACACATTCCTAGTTAATTGTTGTCCCAGCGTCTGCCACGGCATGCCCACAAACATGTTTGAAGTCAACAACAACAAATCGTGATGACATCGCGGACAGTGTAGGAGATGGAAGGTGGGAAGAGGGTTGATGAGATGGGAAGAGTTTGAGTTAGAAAATAATTGTAAACGGAAAAGGGGCGAAGAGACAGATGGAGAGACTCTGGAAGAGAGAGGACGGGGAAAGAGAGGAGTTGAGGTAAAGAGATGGAGAAGAGGGAGGGTGAAGCGTAGGATTAGAGAACGGAGTGGTAATAGCAGGGGCAGCGAGCAACAATGGAAGGAGAGAGGAGGGGACACACACACACACACACAACATGATATTAATGTATGCAGAGAAAATAGAAACATAAACCGATAAAGAACTGCGGAAATAGCCAGAACACAAAAAAAATAGATAATGGACAATGGCAGAAAGAAACAAATTGATTATAAAAATACATAAAACAAATGCATGATAAAAAAATAAGAAATAAACAAAATATTGTTTAATGAATATAAATTAAATCAATACGCGTGCCAGAAACCTAAATTAAAACTGTGTAGGGGTAGGGGCGTGTAATGTCTAATTAATTATATACCAAACTATATTTAAAAAAACACTGATATAAAATAGCGCGATAGTTCTGTTTATTTTTTCAACCTTCTGAGGGGCAAAGCACCAGGGCAACTAAACAGCCTTAACCATACAGTGGTACCCAATGACAAAGACACATTATGTTGAAAAATCATGAAGGGAGCACGGCTCAAAGCAAGAAGGAAGGCGAGTTTTGCACGAGCTCTTCAAAATAAAATATAATGTGATTAAAAGCTAACCCACAAACCAGGAATTGGTAAGAGATCGTGTTCAATACATTTGTATCTAGGTATTAAGCGGCGACAGACTATGCGACTGCCTATATGACTCGACAGAGGTCGTGACGTTAGGGAAGACGGGGTAAAAAGCGGCATGGGGGCGGGTAGAGGCCCACCCAAATATCTCATGAAAAAAAGAAACTTTCAGCAAATTGGCCCATGAGACGAAGATAGAATAACAGCTCGTTCATGGCAAAATGAGACTGAAATTTGCTTCATTTCATGAGATAATTGGGGGTCGGGCTATTACCCGCACATGCGCTTTTTACCCCGTCTTCCCTAGATCAATTTTGTTTCCCGCACATAGAGGTCCACAAGCATCAGACTCGACAGCGAAATTAGGAACCCGCCCTATTCGGCCTGTACACTGACTCGGGCCCGACTGAGGCAGACTGATCGAGAAGGATGGCTATTTCAGTTTTGTGGGGGGCAAATGAGGTGAAACGTCACGACTGATCGAGTACCATGAGGCAAGTCATTAGTCTGTCGCCGGCGACATATCTTAAAATTGTACTTTTTATTCATACAATTACAAGAATTCTGTTTTTAATATTTATATTGATTAGCCTGGGCCTTTTTCAACCAGATAAATGTAAATTTTCATGCAAAGATCCCAGCAAATAAAATTCAACAATTCCAAGACATCAAGAGCAAAGGCCATGTTCGCAAGCGCGCGAGTACGCACGCACATGTTTGTCTGGAGCTTCTGAAGTTATAAAAAAATTCCATGTGAGAAGTAACTAGGTTAAAAAAAAGTAACCAGAAACAGATACATTATATCTTAATCACCATTGCATAGAGCACAGATTTAAACCTTAACTGCTCTAAGACGAATATTGATTTATACTATATAATGTGGTAATATTAATTATATTAAAAAAATGATTTTTTTTTAAAACAGGTATCAAGTATCGCAATATAAGTTTATGTAAACTATCAGTAGGATCCAAAGAAGAGGTGTGTTGGGCATTTTTTCTGTTTTATAGGACAAAAATGTGTTTTGCATGAAGATGCCTTGATGCAGATGGTTAATGTCAGGATAGTGCTGGGGAGGTCTCGGGTTCAGAGATTCCAACAGAGGCAATGTTTTTTCGGTTCTTGCCATAACGAGTTGTATAGGCTAATAATGAACAAACACAGTCAGCTTCATCAAACTTGAGGATGCGATACTGAGAGTGAGAGAGATGCCTTACTTTGGTTATTAAGGTATTAAGGGATCATGGTTAACGTCGGGGTACATCTGAAAGAAGCATAGAATAGGACCTGTCCGCTAGTCTCAGACTAATAAGGAACTTCATGTTTGTCTTGATACCCCGCTGTTAGGTGAACAGTTTTGATTTCAAATTTGGTGCCGTTCAATAGTCACGGGAGTCAGTCGGATGACAGACGTGTGGGGCTCACGGTAGTTCTGCGACTAGACATTACGGTGTCATATGTATGTTAGCTCACACAGGTCTCCACTGAACTCACGATTAGTGAACCCAAGCAAGCAGGCAAGTCTCTCATGGTGGTCGCCTCATGACAGACTAACATAGATTTTCTCCCTTTGGAGGTGATTTCGGATTCTGCGACTGACAAACCAGTGGTTATGGGTGTGAGTTGGGGACCTTGGAATGAAACATCGTCTGGAGCAAACACCACGTATGGCCAGATGAATGTGGCCAGGGAAACAGTAGAACGGACAGCAAAAAAACGTCTATGTACAATGGGTACAACATAAATTAATAGTCCTTTGATTCTTTTTTTAGCATTGAGATTTGCTAATTGTATGTTTGATTATATTTAATAAATTGTTCACACAACAAAAAGATAAAGACCTGTCACATGCGCACTACAACCGACGTAAATTAGATTAATAATTTTTTTTTATAAATGTTGCAAAAACAAATTGTGGTGACGGTGCCGATTTGCTTGCTTTGCGGGAACCTCTCCGGCATCATTTACACCCTTTCTTGTGCACTGCGTCTGTTCTAGTCAGTGTCTCGGCATTTGTCGCCTCACAACAGAGGAATTCACAACAATGCCTTGCAAAACACTACAACACACCGGCTACACGCACACATACACAACCAAACACACACACACCGTCACACACACTACACACACAATCAGCACAAAGCAGCAACAAGTTTGTAAGTGTTCATCGCAGGGATAACACACTAATAAACCCAAAACTCTTTCTAATCCACATTCAAGTTACACGCAACTACAATAGAAAAGACTGCATTAACTAGTAAAGGAATCTAAACTCCTCTACTGAACTACACAAAAACCAACACTACCCGTGCTGTTAAAATGAACAGTCCTAGCCATATGTGGTTGTGGATGTGTGTAGTATATGTCGCTACTATGTCGTGTTTCTGCGTCGCCCCCCTAGAGACATCGAACAGTATCTCGTTCGTTGTATTTAGTCATGTTCCGTGTATGTGTGTTCATGGATGCAATGAACTAAGTGTGTGGTTAGAGCAGGTCTCGTGCTTGTTTTATGCGCTATGACAACGTAAAAGTTTGGGGAAGTAAGCAGGCTCTGTGTGTTCTCATGAGCAATGAAAGGTAAAGTGTGTGATAGTAATGCTTCAGTGCCTGCTGCTTAGAGCAATGAACAGTCAAAGTATCGTTGATTAGTCAAGTATCTGCATGTGTCTGGTCGTTCCTGCGCAACGAACCAGCCAGGCGTGGCTAGTAACGCCATGCGTCTGTTGGTGTTCTGAGAACGCCTTCAAGGATTTAAGTATGTCTATTTTCTGTGTTGCCTAGATCACAATTAAAGTAAAGTGTGTGTATTAGTAATTGTCAGGTGTCTGTGTTGTTAGTACCAGAATAGCCATAGCGGTCTTTGTTTGTGTGATTAATAATGTCCTCCAGTTTTTTTT
>CM065705.1:36829468-36869138 GCA_017654935.2 Phymorhynchus buccinoides | reverse complement strand
CGTTCTTCTTCTTCGGCGGCTCTCCACGGGCTCGCAGTAATGGGCCATTTGAATAAAATGAAATTCAGAGACGTAATATAATACCGCTATTAATTACTAGTTTTTCACGGTCTCCCGCGTGGCTGTGGCTACAGCCGACACATTCCGATTTCGGAGAGCTCAAGGGAGAAACATTATGTGGAAGATTGTTTTTGAAAAAGGCAGGTGACGGGCCAAAGTCGGAAAAAAAGAGATAGAAAGCAAAGGGAAAAGGCATAGTCCTCTGAGAGTGGCGATGCTAAGGAGAGTCACACACAGAACTTCTAGAAGGTGGAACATTTTTACAAAGACCCCCCGGTATCCCCACGGGAAGACTCATGGAGGGGGCGTGGCCATCCACTCCTCCTATATGAGGCACGCGGCAATGCCCGTTCCTTCTATCGAATAATAATATTTGAGCGGCACTTGCATACATGTGCCGATGTTTTTTGCACACCGCGGTAAGGTGACCTTGGGTAGTGTTACCTGGAGCTTCGAGAGGACTGACCTAACGCCGATTTTCACCGTGTACGACATCACGCTCACCTGACGGGGACGTGTACGAGCGCGACCGTGCGTCTGTTCGAGCTTCAGCCTCTGGCTCGGTACCACTGCGGTCTTCTTCTTTCTATAATGTGATGAGGCTCCGTGCGTTGTTTGTCGTTCAGTTTAGCCCGACGACCCATTGCCTTCCAATGACCTCGCTCAAGTCAGTATCAGGCTCGTTTGCCTATTGTCTGCGTTGTTCGAAACAGGGTCCGGGACCCTTCACTACAGCATAGAGGTCCTAGAGGGATGAAACGGTCCTACTGCGTACTGGCATTTACAATGCTAAAAAGAATTTTCTAATGCATCCCTAGGTACCGCCTGAATTCTTTTAACCCTTTCCGCTGCAGCCATATGTTAGTCCAAAAAATCCATAACTTAACTGGGGTACGGCTAGAAAATAAATATATCTGCAATAGTGTGAATTTCCTCTGTGACATATAACATTAAGCCTATCCTTACATCCTTTAAAATTTCAGAAAATGGGTACTTTGTATGACAGCCCTATGAATGCGTTTAAGTGACATGGATGTTAAAACCAATTGTGGTGTCTAAATTGCCATTGGCGGTGAAAGGGTTAAAGGTCCTTGAGAATTTTAGGTGCGTCATAGACCCCAATTGGGGGTCCCCTGGAGCCCTGGTATTGTGTTCGATTTTTCGTCATATTTCGTGTAGAGTGCATTTTCTATACTTATGTGTTTTTTTTACTTATATCCTCTTAAAGTCTTGCGTTTTGGATATTTACTATATGTTAGACTGAACCTCCTATAGACGAAGCTGATTTGTGATGATTTTTTGAAGGTCCTTAGTTAAAGGAGGTTCTCTACTGGACGACATGATAGTTAAATATCCACTTTATACGACCCCAGCCCTTATAAGACCTGATTTTTGACGGTCTTATAATGGAGGGGGTCTTATAGGAGGTAATTTTATACTTACCGTGCGAGAAAGGCGGTGTCCCAGAGATAGGTCTTATATGGGTGGGGTCTTATAATGGAGGGGTCTTGATTGGGAGGTATTATAAGGGAGGTCCACTGTATTGTATATGTGTTTAATGCCGTGCCACAATCAATTTCCATGTTTGAGATAATAAAGTAGCTTCGAGTCTTGAGGCTTGCATCAGATGTTGGCAATGTCCTGATAGTATACCTTCAGTGCAAAAAGAGTTATGACTTGATTGACACCATGTGGGTTGGGGGGGGGGGGGTGGTTGATATGTGGGGGGGTCCCAGGAGGTCTTTCGTGTATTCCCCCCCTTCTGGAGATTCTGTGCTTGCCAATTTCTTCTTAATTCTTGATATTTTAATGATTTTCTCTAGGTTATGTTGTGTTTGTGTGTGTGGTTTGCGTGTGCGTTGTTTTTGTGGTGTGTTGTGTTGTGTGTGTGTGCGTGCGTGTGGGTTTGTTTGTGTGCGTGTGCGTGTGTGCTGTGTGCCGTGTTGTGTGTGTATGTGTGTGTGTGTGTATGTGCTGTGTGTGCGGGAGGTGTGTGTTGTATGTGTGGGTGTGTGATGTGCGTGTGTGTGTGTGGTTTGTGGATGTGGTGTGTTTGTGTGTGTTTGTGTGTGTCTTTTCCTTCTGTAGTATTTTTGTGATCAGCTAAGTACTAGTACTTTAGTTTGCATCAGTAGGTAATCCAATCACTGGGCTCAATTCATGCGTTTGTCATCAGCGCATAGAAATCATTCACTTATTTATTTGAATTGAATCCTTTAACCTATTCTGTTTTTTCCAATATCTCAATGCATCAAAACAAGCCTATTGGCCACTGCAACTAAGGTTATTAATGCCCTGGACACGGAGTTATCCCTTGCTGAGGTGCGCGTGTACCAAAAGGGCATTCGCTCTCGCAAAAGGCAGTCATTGCAGTGGCCTCAACTAGGTTTATTTGCGAGGGTTAAGCCCTTGCCTGTTCATTACCCAAAAGGGCATTCACCTCTTACAACGATGCAGTCATTGCAGTGGCCTCAACTAAGATTACTGCGAGGGTTACGCCCTTTGCCTGGCAGTACCCAAAAGGTGCCTTCACTCTTACAAAAGGCAATCATTGCAGTGGCCTCACCTAGTTTATTGGGTGAGAGTTAATCCCTGCTGGTCATACCAAGCATCTCCAAAGGCATTCACTCTTGCCAAAGTGGTCATTGCAGTGGTCAATAGAGAAAGTGCTATTAGTGTGGAAATAAGAAGGGGAAGATGCTATACTTTGACCCTTTCTCTTCCTCCGTTCGGCCTTTTTTCATCCAAAAATACCTATTAAACTTAACTGGGGTAGAGAAGCAAAATACCTTCGTTCTGAAAAATTTGAATTCCTTGGTACATATATTAACATTAGTCCATCCTTGCCCTCCCAAATAATACACATAATAGTGGTCTTTGATGATAACAGTTCTGGTTGGGATGCCTTTTCGTGACATATGTGTTAAACCATTGTGGTGCAATAATGCACCATTTGGCGTATAGAAGAAAGGGTTCACATAACGAAGCTTCGACTCTGCCAAATGTAATGCTTGACTGCAGCATAGTGACCCGTGTTCTAATTCCCGGCCTGACCTTTTCTTGTCTTAGATTGACAGGAAAATCGAACCGAACTCCAGATCCCCTCTCGGATGGGGACTTAAAGCCAGTCTGACACACTACCGCTTGCGCTTTCGCACGTAAAAACACCACAGCATTGAGTACGTAAGAGCAGGGAGAAATCCCCGTTGGCCTGGTATGGCCAAATTGGGGCGAATAGGTTTTTCACAAGTGTCCACCCCGCCCTCCTTGCCCTGTGCCCCCGCCAAAAAAATTGAAAAAAATTGAGTTAGGCGCTGCACTTGCGGCGACGTTCTCCCTGTACCTGTCCGGGAGAGCAGCCCCAAATTTCACACAGATAAGTCTCTGTGACTAGAATATATCAAAATACCAAATACACACATAAAGAAGCGGAGATGCTATACTTTAACTCTTCTACTACCAAGTATTACTTGGACTTTTTACTGTTGCGCACCAAGTATTTTTTGCAGCTGCACTGATTTTCGCACACACTCACTTTAAAAAATTAATTAAAAAAATACTCGCTCGAATCATCAGTAAATTTAACTGTGTCGGTCTGCTGCTGCAAACCCCAGATCGTTTCAACACTTTCAATGCTCATTTTTGATTTTGCCTAAGTTAAGATTCTGCCACTTCTTTCCACAGTAAATGCTTCGTCGTCACTGTCGCCGTCTTGTAGAGGTTCACGCCAAAAGACGTCAGTTTTCATCGTCGAAAACGCGACTAAAATCGATTGAAAATTACAAAATTTAGCCTACAAATGAAGATTGCAGAAGATTGTGCTTTCCCTGAGCGAACTGCCCATGTCCCGGAAGTAAAGGATGTGATGTCACTTGATATAAATAGCGCAAAGGGGGACACCAGGGTTTCCCTAGCCCCCCTCCACCCACTATCTGGGCGGTCAAAACCCGACCATGTGGCTAGCAATGGTATGCAGTTAAAACCGTGCGGTTCAACCCGCCGACAGCAGCAGCAGAGTTAAAGCAGATTGTCTCATTGCACATATGACTAACTTTAGTGGGGCCCTCCAAGGTTAATGATACTATTGACAGATTTTCCGAAAAGAATATTGTTGTAGGCCTTGTTTTTTTTTGAAAGGGCGGGAAAAAAGTTTCAATTTCATTTTCAGCAATTGTTTGGGTTTTTGTTTAGAAGGAAAACAAAACCTTCAGGTTCACCTACTGAAACAGAAGCAGTCTGGTACGTAAGATTACTTCTTTTTTTTTTCTTCCGCTAATTTACCGATCTGCCTTTTGAGTACATTAGTATGGCTTAGTATATTGTCAGTGAAATTCAAAAAGCTCGTATCTCAATTTTGGTAGTTTTGAGAAAAATGAAAAAAAAAAAACTTTTAAAAATTAACCGCGTTGACCACAATTGATTAACTATGATGAATATGTTGTTCAAGACATTGCGAGTTTAGTCCTGCATTTAAAAAAAATTACTTTAAAAAAATAGTTTTTAGACTGGAAAAGAACAAAGATACAACTAGTACAAGGTTTTTGTCCTTAACTAGATCTGAATTTGGGACTTACGAGTCTTTCGTCTATTTTCACAACCTCATTTACCCCAGATAGAAAGTCGTTAGAGATACGAGCTTTTGATGGAATGTGGCGGGAAAAATTAGAAAGCTGACTATGTATCTAACTAAAAAAAATAAAAAAATCGAGATACGAGGTTTTTGAATTTCACCGACGATATGCAAGTAAAAAATTTTACATTATTATGTGTGCGTGTGTGTGTGTGGTATATAAGGTATGCATATATATATGTTAAACTGGTATATTAAACTAGTATTATGTAGTAAAGTTGGTATTTATTATGGTTGCAGGTTCGTCAGTATCACGGGAAAGACCCCAGCCCCATACTGGTGCATTGTGGGACGGGCGTGGCCAGGTCTGGCGTGTTCATCGCAGTCGACTCTTTGATTGAACAGTACGCAGAGGAAGGTGGGTCATTCTGTTCATTGTTTTGAAGAAAGATAGATTATTTTTGCATGTGTGGGTGTGGACGTGCATGACTTACTCCTTCGTTGTGCATGTAGGGAGCGCCGTGCATGACTTACTTCTTCTATCTTGCATCTCACTAAAATTTACTCAACCCCTCCCCCACCCATTTCAAGCCTACAAAATACTCAGCCAAGTTCACCTTTTCACATAGGTGTCAACCTATACGGTTTTCCCGTATTGCTGTATGGGAAAACCATGATTTTGGGTCTGTACGGACGTATAACAGTTTCAATACGGGTAAAACTGATTTATACGGGCAGATCAGAAATCAGAGACAAACCGCAATGTGATAGAATTTTGTGATAGCAGACGACAAAACGCGGACGCCAAGCAGCCGAACAGGAAAACGAAAGCAGCAGGCTAGATGATCGGTCATGCGCAGAGAGCGATTTGTTCTATTTGTTCTGGTAATCTGCGCATGCGTGGCTTCTTCAGAACTTCCGTGTGAGCGTTGTTTGAATCGAAAATGGCAGACGCTAATTCTTCCAGTTCTACGAACCCCCCTGTGGCCCAAAAGGCACGAGTTGGGAGTGGGAGACACTTGAAAGAATGGGAAAACCTGTCCTTTGAGAAAGGAAGGTATGCTCCCCTGCCCATTTTTCAATATATATAACAAAACTGCATGAAAACGATGTCTGGATATAATGTATTCACGGCAACTTTTTCATGGTTTTGCGTGTTCTGAAATTTATACGGTTTTCAGGCTTGAAATAAGGGGAAATTATTTTTCAATAAGGGAAGTTTTGAAAAAAGGAAAATTGGGTTGACGCCTATGTTTTCATGTCTTTTATATCATCTTAAAAACAACAAATGATTATCAAATATTTAATACCTATCTGAACTTATAAAATAAAAACCCAACCAAATTACTCTCTTCATATCCTGTCAATATCATTGTAAACAACATACGCTTTTCTATTATCTAATATATTTCTCAAATCCTGTCTCATCCCGTGCTGCGCATCTTCGTCTTTGAACCCCTGTATATGTCAATAATTGCCGATAAACGGCAGGTGGACATTACTGGAAGAAAAGAGAAGGAAGACGTGCCTGAAATCTGAATTCATGCAGTTTGACCCCCCCCTCGGAGGGTTTGTGGACTGATTGATGTTATGCTAGGAGTTTGCCATGGCTAAAGACAATCCCCGCATAACTATGCAAAGCATAACAACATTTGGATGTAGCCTTGGTGCTCTAGCTTATGTCAATTGGTCTGACACGGCCTTATGCATGTGTGTATATATACACGCGTATGTTATCTAACAAATGTTTATATTTAATCTTGTATTATCTCTTAATGTATGTATACTTGATTATATTTAATCTTTTATATCTTAATGTATGTATAATGTTTATATTTAATCTTGTATTATCTATTATCTTAATGTACTGCCGTTCAGTTTTTAGTATTTGAATGTTTTTCTGTACTGTTATCTTAGTATATGTGGGAACTATGTTTGATATCGCGCATGTTGTATGTAGTGTTTGTAGCTTAGAATGTCTGGAAAGGATTGATTTACTGTGTTTGATTCTGCATACTATTGTTTTTCTTTTATGTTGTTTTGCATGCTTTCCAGATCTCATAACTGTCGTGTTTTCATGTGATTGAATCGCAGGAGTTGCCACAATTTAATTTCTCAGTCTTGAGACAATAAAGTTCTTTGAAGTTGAAGTTGCCAAGGTGACAATGCAATATAATACAATGCAATGCAGTACAGTAAAACACAACTCATTACAGCACAGTACAGTGGAACTTCACTATTACAGCCTTGAAAATTCCGCCCCAAAAATGTCTTAAATTTAAAAAAATCAATAAATTGTTTTGGGGGTCATATCAGGGAGGGAGGGGGTGTCATATGATGAAATTCTGCTTAACGTCCTCCAGTCTGGAACAAGACACATATGGGACAAACAATATTTTAACGGACTACAAGGCGCACCTGATTATAAGGCGCACCCCAAAAATTTTACACAAAATTCAGATTTTGTTATTAAAGTTATTTTTACTATATTATCAGTCACATTATAAGACGCAGGGGTCTCAGTCTGGGAAAAAAGTATCGCCTTAATTAGTCCGTAAAATATGGTAGATATAAAGATGGTGGGAACGATCCTGGAGGCAATGCCCGGAGGCAGTGCAACACCAGGAAAGTCCCAAAATTTTAAACAATACGGATGTACTCATATAAGTGGAGGTCTGTGTTATAAGGGAGTGTGTCGGAGTGTGGCTGCCCACGTGGCGGGGGTAATAAAAAAAACGGTCACACACTTAATGTTCTCATCCCTAGCTGATGCATTTGTACCATAGTGTTCAAGTGCTTCGGCTGTTGGGATGATCCCTGGAGTCTTTTAGCCAGGGTACGACAACAAAAAACATAAGGGAGGCTATGTTTTATAAGGGAGTGTGTCGGAGTGTGGCTGCACACGTGGCGGGGTAATAAAAAAACCGGTCACACACGTAATGTTCTCATCCCCTAGCTGATGCATTTGTACCATAGTGTTCAAGTGCTTCAGCTGTTGGGGGTGATCCCTGGAGTCTTTTAGCCAGGGTACGACAAACAACAACAACATAACGGAGGCTATGTTTTATAAGGGAGTGTGTCGTGTGTGGCTGCCCACGTGGCGGGGTAATAAAAACAAACGGTCACACACGTAATCTTCTCATCCCTAGCTGATGCATTTGTACCATAGTGTTCAAGTGCTTTGGCTGTTGGGATGATCCCTGGAGTCTTTTAGCCAGGGTACGACAACAGCATCATAAGGGAGGCTATGTTTTATAAGGGAGTATGTCAGAGTGTGGCTGCCCACGTGGCGGGGTAATAAAAAACCGGTCACACACGTAATGTTCTCATCCCTAGCTGATGCATTTGTACCATAGTGTTCAAGTGCTTCGGCTGTTGGTATGATCCCTGGAGTCTTTTAGCCAGGGTACGACAACAGCAACAACATAATAAGGGAGGTTCCGCCGTGTCGTTTTTTTCCAGGTCGGATCAGCGTGTTCTCGTTCGTGCGCAAGATGCGCACGGAGCGCGCTCTGATGGTGCGCACGTTCAGGCAGTACGCGTTCATCTACGACTGTCTGCTGGAGCACTTCCAGGCAGGGGGGGTGCTGGTGGACCCCGCTTCCATGAGGGACATGTACCACGTGTGGACCAACGTCAACACCAAGACGGGTACGAGAAAGGAATGCTAAACTGTCCGCTTAGTTTCAGGCATGGTAGACCTCCGCGAATCGCGGAAAATCCGCAAAAGTTTCAAACAAAATTATTTTAAAAAATGCATTGAAATGTCATGAAAAAGTGAAAATTTCACTCTCATTTATTGAATTTTATTGAGTAGATCAACAACAACATGGTACCATATTTTTCGGACTATAAAGGGCTTCGCACACTAGCGTCAAGATCTCGAGATCGCGGCGATTTTTTGCTGCAAGGCGCAGTTTGATGCGCCGCTTGTGTGTGAGAGATTCGCGGCGCGGCAGGATTTTTGATGCGTAGCTGCGCGATTTTGTGTCGCTCGAGAATAGATGCGGCTCTAATTTTGATGCTCAAGATCGCAGAGATCGTGAAACTAGCCAATCTACTTTAACCATACTGTACCAACACCTGAAACAACTGCATTAGCGTTAAGCGACCTGGAGCTATACCATAGCATATAGAAAAACGAAAGTAGGCATCTGGCCTTGACCCCTAGCCGGATGTGGGGCGGGAGTGATCCCCCCTTACCGGTCTAGCAGTGGCTAGGCCAATGAGCGCCTACTTCCGCCATTACAATTTTCCAGCGTTTCTTTGTTGACCTGGGCTGCCTGGCTTCTACCTTTTTTGGTTTACAACACTCTTAACTGGTGGGTTCGTTCCTGTTCCTCTCTATCATCAGTTTCAGTGTAATACTGAGTCTCGATTGACTCAGTTTCAATAGCCTAAGTTCTCTAGAACTTTCACAGTTTTAGTTTTTCTGTTCGTCACACACCGTGCACTGCTAGTAGTACTAGTAGTAGTGCACGCGCGCGCGCGCGTCATTTGGTCTCTTCAACTCGAGTTCCTATTTATCAGTCAAGTTCTTTCGGACCCTACGGTTCGTTCTCTTCCACGATATTATTCTTATTGTTCCGATTCGGTCCTCTTGAGAAAAATTCATCCGTTCAAACTTTTTCTAAAAAGTCTAAACGGTCTGGGCCTCTATAGGCCTCTACGGTCGTAGTACACCTGCGGCCTCTTCGGTTCTCGTCTCATTCAGCCATAAACTGGTCTTCACGGGTTGTTTATTTCGGCCCTCCTTCTGCTTCGGTTGTGCAGTAGGCCTCTAGGCCCATTTCGTCCGTGTGTTTTTTCTGCCATGCCTTTCTGTTCCAGGAGGCCTCTCTTCACGGCCTCCACTTCTACACGGACGTCTGGACAAACTTCGTTGGATAAGTCGCAGCTGCGCATGTCTGTCGCTCCGAGTGGCAAGTTTGCACTCGGGGGCCCGCCTAGTCTCCCTAACCTCTCCGACCCTGTGTTGGAGGGAGGGCGAAGGAGGTCCCCATCCGACCATTGGTCGAGGTCTTATGACTGGGGCCTCAGGCAGACATCCCGGTGTCTCGATGGGAACTCGAGCCCGGAAGGCCGTAGGCCTCTCGACACCTCCCCGGCCGGGGAGGCCCTCCCCAGCCGGGGAGGCCGAGGCCTACCGGCAAACACCCCCTCGTCGTCGGGGACACTCCGACGGCGTGAAGGGTGTCACTCTCGGACGCTTCGCGCGGGCCTCTGTCCGAGAGTTTCTCCCGGTGTTCGCCCCATTGGGTTAACATCGGTTGAGTGTTTTTCCCGGCCAGGAGGCCGGTCGACACGTCTACGGACGGATGAGGCCTCCCCACCGACGAGGCCTCCCGGCCTAGGCCTCTCCGGCTCCATCAGGCCTCCTGCGGACCCGGGCCTCCCTCGGTGGGAGGCCTCGGAGGCCCCGACCTACGAGGCCGCGGCCTCCGGCCTCCCCGGTCCTAGGCCTCTCCGGCTCCCTTGGGCCTCCTTCGTGCCCGGGGGCCGCGGCCTCCCCGGTCCTAGGCCTCTCCGGACCCGGGCCTCCCTCGGTGGGAGGCCTCGGGCGCCGTGCTCGGAGGCCGCGGCCTAGAAGGCCTCCCCGGGCTCCGTCGCCGGGCCCCCGGCGGACCCGGGCCTCCCTCGGTGGGAGGCCTCGGCAGACCGTGTGGTCAGACGGCTACGGTCTCCGTCACCGTCCGCTACGGACCGCACGGTCCGTGGACCGGCGGTTTCGTCACCGCCCGCTACGGTCCGTGGACCGTAGCCACCGGCGGTAGCCACCGCCGTGGCCCGAGGGCACGATGTCGGTTCCCCGTACCGTCCCTCATAAGATGGAAACGGTAGCGGTTCTTCAGCCCGTCCACCGTCACCCCCGTCAAGACGCAGCGGTCTCCCGTCCGTCCGGCGTCCAGCCGGCGGCACGGTGACTCACCGCACGGTTCCCAGACGGTCACCGGTGCACCGTCCGTCCGCCCTACCACACGGTCCGGCTTGGGCGTTCACCGTCCCCCTGTGGTCCCTCACCGGGTTCTGCTTCAGGGTACTCGTCCTCAAAAAGCTCGGGTGGTTTCTCCTGGTTCTGACCAGACAGTCCACCCCAGAGGCTCGTAACGTCAGCGCTCTCCAGTGGATTCGGACGTGGACTTAGCTAAGTCCGTTCTTCATCCAGGCAAGGGCGTAGCAGCGTGTTCTGGCCCGGTCCGGCCACTCACCAGGGAAAGGAGTTCTGGTTCTTGCAAGCTCCTAAGCTTCTGGACCACTCCAATCGGAAAGCAGAGGCTTTCCTTTGTGCCGGGAAGATGGCAGAAGCTAACCGTTTCTCTTTAGCCTTCTAAGGCCGAAGCAGAGAAGCTCCTTTGCGACAGGAATCTTGCCCCGACCAAGATTAAGTCTTCCAACTTTTTGGAGGAATCTTTGTCAAAGCCCTCAAGGGCTGTGGCTTTGCGGCTTCGTTGGTTCGGCCCATCACAGAGAATTTGGGGAAATTTTTTCTCCTAGGAATTCTCCTGTGGTTTTCAGGCTCTTTGAGTCCGTGAATGAACCAGCCGTTTTCTATCGGTTTTTGGTTCATCGTCGGGCTCTTCAAGGGTTTTCTCACAAGAAGAGTTCTCTTGTATCATCTAATCATCTGGTTAGATCTACTTCGATCTGCTGGTCTCTCTTGTGCTTCTGATCGATCGCTTTCACCGATCCATTTTACCGGGTTGGGCAACGGACCGTCGGGTTCCGTTCCGGTTCTTCAAGAACCTCATGATGATTCTGACCTCCCGTTTGTCACGGTGGCTTTTGGGAATGATCCATCGTTTTTTCTTTGTTTCATTCATGTCTGTTGCAACGGCTCCTGTGGTCCGTTTCTTCAATTCTGACGAGCATGGGTTTTCTTGCTCTATTCAGTTTAATGCTTTTCTGGTTACAACAAGGGTTGTTCAACCTGATTACTCATTCAACCGGTCCTGCCAACCGTTCTATCAACTTTTCCGGCCTTTTTCGGCCCAGCCTGTCAGGCCTTGTTTTTCTTACTTGGGTTACTCGTTACAAGTCATGGCCGTTTAATTAAACGGTTATTTTTGTTCCTCAATCCTCTACCGTTTCTTTCAGTCAGTACCGTTCAATTGGATTTTTCCATGGTTATCCTGACGTCACTTGGATACTCTGTTATGCTTCTCGCAGTAACTAACCGTTTCTCCTTGGGCAGGTCTACCTGGCCCAAGGAAGATTCAGTTCCCGTGGGCTTTTTTGTTGATTCATCCGTTCAAGTCGGTGCTAGGTGTCCATGAACTACCTCCCGTTTCCCTCTTTCTCCAAGCCTTCTAAGGCTGTAGCGAAGAAACTCCATTGTGACAAGAGTCTTGCCCGGTCAAGTTTTTTCCTTCCAACGTAATACAGTTGGAAGCATCTTTGTCCAAAGCCCTCAAGGGCTGTGCTTTTGTGACGTTGTTGATTCGGTTCATTGCTGTACTTTGAACAAAACCTCTCCAACGACCTCTCTTGCGGTTTTCAGGCTCTTTGAGTCCGTGATTGAACCAACCTTTGGAGTGGCTCTAGCTTCTCTTGGTGATTCTTCTGGCCAGAGACTCTTTTTGGGGCTCTTTAAAGACTGTCTGGAGATGGTTCGACACGGTCGGATTCACAGTCTCAGCCTCGGAGGACACTGTCCTCGTTTTCTCTGTTGGTGTCCGTCCTCTCAGTACGAAGTCGGTCACACTTTTCTGTCTCCTCAGACTTCTTAGTCTGATGGAGTCAGTTTCGGAGCTCCTTCCTCCTGCCAAGGTATACTAAGGCCAATGCAGAGAGAAGTCGGAGCGTGCGCTCCTTCTTTCACGGTTGCAACCGAGAGTGGTTCAACCGTACCCTTGTTGCCTTCCTTCTGAACGGCCCCGGCTTCGCCGTTCTTTCGAATGATGTCTGTTCTGGCAGGCATGGTTTTTACTTGCTCTGTTTCAGACCCTCGTTTCCTCTCATTACAACCATGAGTTGTTCATCCAGTGGACTCGTTCACTCGTTCCAGTCATCCTTTTCGGTCTGGTTCCGTCCCGATCGGACTCATCTGTCCGGCTAACATGATCTTCTATGCCCAGCTGTCAGATCACTAAACGTCAGTTTTCAACTTAAGTTGTTCGACTGGGTGTTTTTGGGCCTTCCTTCAGGCCCCCCACCCCCATTTTGAGTCAGTGCCGTTGAAATGGGTTAAGTCGAGGTGTGTTTACGTCACGTTTGCACACTGTTCCGCTTTTGTCTACATGTTTCCTTTTCGGTGGGGACATTTCCGCGTCATCTGGTTTGATTTGACGTCATGCGATAGCAACTATGTTGCTGTTTCGGTCTGTCCCTACGTCAGAGGCAGTTTTTATTTTTGCCTTCCTACGGTCTTAGCATGTAGAGTTGGTTACGAAGTGCAGTTGCACATTCGTTCCTTGGCTTCTCAGTTTGCTAGTTTAGAGGTTGAATCTGCTGTTTTGCGGATTCTCATCTTAATCTTTTAGTACTAGCTGTGTCTTCCCGTCGTCGGTCCTTTGCTTGCCCGTCATTCTGAACAAGTCTTGTCCAAATGTGGGCCAATTTGTTTTTGACTCAGTCTCGCCACTTCGATCGATATTTTTCCGGTCGAAAGGGCGTAGCAGCGTGTGGTGGCCCGGTCCGGCCACTCATAGTCCGTTTTGTTTCGGCCTTGGCTGCTCTAGGTGACTCCATGCGGGGTTTGTCATCTCCTGGCTGCTTTTTTAGTCAGCCATGTTCTTTCCTGAGATGCCTTCCTGGATTTTTCCAGGACTCTTTCGTTCGGTTCGTCTTCGGTGGTGACAGGAAGTACGATCCGTTAAGACCTTCTACGTACAGTCTGTAGAACTCTTGGCGTTTTCTTCACGAGTCTGGAAATTTCTCTGCCCGGACCCTTTCGGGGTACAGAGCAGCCTTCATCACTACGATTTCCTTGGCCATGGCTTTTCTGTACGTCACCCCTGTCTCTCTTCTTGGACGCGGTCCTCCTCCAAGCTCCTGCCAGGACTTCTCGAGTCCCTCAGTCGGTCGTGTTTCTGATTCTTACCTTATTGAGAGTTTTATGTGAACCCCTGGCTACAATTAGCTTCAAGCTTCTCACTCTCTGAACCGGTTTTTTTCTGGTAGCTTCAGCCAGAAGGATCGGCGGTCTTCATGCTCTCAGCGTCCTGGCCTGCGTCATAGAGTTCTCGGATGAGTACTCTTCGGTCACCTTGATCTTTCTACCAGAATTTGGGGCTTAGAATCAGCTAGGCGGCGTTCCCTCGCCTCTGGTTCGCATCTCCATCTTTCGTTCCGTCCTCGGCCCCGACGGTTCGGACCGTTTTCTCTGTCCGGTCGGGGCCTTCGGGCTTCTCCTTTCCGGAACTAAGCTTCTCTAAGCTTTTGGAGGTCGCGCGACACGTTCCTTCAGCTCGACCTCCGAGACATCGAGGCCGGGAACGAAGGCGACGCTTTCTCTATCAGGAAAGTTTTGGTCTCCCGGGAAGATAGTTGTTGCCCAGACCGCCGTCTCCGTCTAGACCGTCAGTACGGAGACAAGCTCCCAACGACTCCCCCTATGGTACTTTAGTGGGTATATCATTGCAATGATGTTTTGGGGCAATATTTGGAGCAGGCCTTTTACCTTCCCTTTCTAAAGCCGCATATAGGCTAAAGGAGTAAAAGGGGTTACTCGGGGCTTTTTGGGAAGGGGGTCTAGTGGAATTACCACTTTTTTAAACCCCCTAAGGGAAAAAGCGCCCAGGTCTCGCTCTCACGCGTTGGGTTGGGGTACTGAAGCATCTACCCTCCTCCGCTTTGGTAATCTGCAGTTGTTTCAGGTGTTGGTACAGTATGGTTAAAGTAGATTGGTGGATTTTTATTAATCCCTACTATCTATTTAACTTAATACTTACCAACACCTGAAACAAACGAGGTACCCTCCCTTGTATCCTCCCTCACTAATAAAGATGCTTCCTGTAAAATTTTGTAATGGCGGAAGTAGGCGCTCATTGGCCTAGCCACTGCTAGACCGGTAAGGGGGGATCACTCCCGCCCCACATCCGGCTAGGGGTCAAGGCCAGATGCCTACTTTCGTTTTTCTATATGCTATGGTATAGCTCCAGGTCGCTTAACGCTAATGCAGTTGTTTCAGGTGTTGGTAAGTATTAAGTTAAATAGATAGTAGGGATTAATAAAAATCCACCAATCACAACGGACGGAAGGACCATAACTCAGATTGAAGAAAAAAAATACTGTTGTTTCTAAGAGGAGGTTTGATGCTAGAGTAATCTTTCCTTGCTTTCCAAATAAGGAAGTTCGAGCGACAAGAGGCGAAGCGACAAGAGTCGTGTGTGAGAACACCACTGCCTCGCTACAGTGTGTGCTGTGATGCAGGCGTCAACGCGTCAAGGCGTTGCTCTGAGAAACAATTGACGCCTGACGCTAGTGTGCGAAGCCCTTAACGCATACCTTTGTATAAGGCGCACACCCAACATTTCTTTACCCAAATTTCAGATTTTGTTACTATATTTTCTTACTATTTTATCAGTCACATTATAAGGCGCAGGGGTCTGAGTCTGGGGAAAAAGTATCGCCTTATAGTCCGAGAAATACTGTCGGTGAAAGTCAAAAACCTCGTATCTCGATTTTTTTTTGGGGGGGTTGAGTTAGATACATAGTCAGCTCTCTAATTTTTCCTGCCACCTTCCACCAAAAGCTCGTATCTCTAACGACTTTCTATCTGGGGTAAATGAGGTTGTGAAAATAGAAGAAAAACTAGTAAGTCCCAAATTCAGATCTAGTTAACCCTTTCAACGCCAGCCATTTTTCAGCCAAAACTTTCCATTAAACTTACCTGGGTAGAGAAAATATTTTGTTTGCAATATTGGGGATTCCTCTGTGACATGCATAAAATAGGGCCTGTCCTCACCTCCCAAAAATGAAGAACATAAGGTCACTGGTCAACAGACCCTTATTTGATGCCTTTCAGTGACATGGGTGTTAAATCATTGTGGTGCCAAGAGGCGACAGTGGCCATGAAAGGGTTAAGGACAATTTTTAAAACTTTTTTTTTCATTTTTCTCAAAACTACCCATACAGACAAACCCCTATTTTACGACCCTCTGTTAAGCGACCACCTCTCATTTGAGACCGGATTTGTTGGCACGGATGCATTTTACTATGTAAACGACCTCTCTTAAACGTCTTCCTCTAAAACGCGACTTACGACCGCCATTTTGTTGGTTTTTACGACCGTTGTTGTCGTCTGCATAGACTTCGAGCAAAGGGAAACAACCACGGTCAAGGGCCTGAAAGCGGAGTCGCTTCCCTTGTTGTAGAAAAGATGGCGGAAAGCGTAGGAAAAGCACGAAAACCACTGACTTTGAAAAAGAAAACTACTGACTTTGGACGAGAGTGGAGGTGATTAACAGAAGTCGGCGAAGTGAAACTGTAATACATCGATTGCACAATCCTATGGAGTTGGAAAGACCCAAATCCAGTTTTAATATGTCATTGTATGTGTGCATGAAGAAGAGAGTATGAACTGTGCTGAACTTTTTCTTTCTACGGCTGCCAGTGAAAACCTCCGTCATACGACCCCTCCAATTTACGACCGATTTTTCCGGACATTTTGGAAGTCTTAAAATAGAGGTTTGTCTGTATTGAGATACGAGGTTTTTGAATTTCACCGATGATACAGTACATATTGATAGGTTCACATTTTTCTGTACGATTTCAGGCAACTCTTTCCTCAAAGACCAGTTCCAGCTGTTGCTGAAGCTGACGCGGGCGCCGGACCCCGAGCTCTGCTCCGCGGCCACGACGCCCCTCAACTCGCCCAAGAACCGGTACACGGGCATCGTGCCGTGCGACCGGCACCGGCCGGTACTGGCGCCCATGGGCACGCAGTATGCGGGAGACTACATCAACGCCGTCTACGTGGATGGGTACAGGTGTGTGTGTGTGTGTACGTGTGTGAGGTAGATCGGAAATGTCGTCGAAAAAGATTAAGCGATTGAATGCCATGTTTTCATTAGAACTTAGGGCCCACAGTAGCTTTTCTCAGCTCCTTTCAGTTCATGCCTTTTGTTAACACTCGTCACCAGCATAAACCAATTTAAAGTGTTTTATCCATTAGGCTTACATTGTTTTATGGTGGCATGCCACTTGTAAGGTCTTTTCCTATCCCTAACCACAATCAATGATAAGAATATTTGCCTCTGTTAAAAGAAATAACTTGAAACAAATAGCTCTCTGTGGAAAACTGAAAGGAGCTAGAATGAGGGGAATTAGTGTACTGTGTGCCTGTATTCACATGGAGATAGTATGAGACTTATCATCATGATATCTGCCGAAGTCCTTCTAAAGTCCTGTTAAATCCTACTACAGACAAACCTCTATTTTAAGACTTCCAAAATGTCCGGAAAAATCGGTCGTAAATTGGAGGGGTCGTATGACGGAGGTTTTCACTGGCAGCCGTAGAAAGAAAAAGTTCAGCACAGTTCATACTCTCTTCTTCATGCACACATACAATGACATATTAAAACTGGATTTGGGTCTTTCCAACTCCATAGGATTGTGCAATCGATGTATTACAGTTTCACTTCGCCGACTTCTGTTAATCACCTCCACTCTCGTCCAAAGTCAGTGGTTTTCGTGCTTTTCCTACGCTTTCCGCCATCTTTTCTACAACAAGGGAAGCGACTCTGCTTTCAGGCCCTTGACCGTGGTTGTTTCCCTTTGCTCGAAGTCTATGCAGACGACAACAATGGTCGTAAAAACCAACAAAATGGCGGTCGTAAGTCGCGTTTTAGAGGAAGTCGTTTAAGAGAGGTCGTTTACATAGTAAAATGCATCCGTGCCAACAAATCCGGTCTCAAATGAGAGGTGGTCGCTTAACAGAGGGTCGTAAAATAGGGGTTTGTCTGTATTTAGAATGATTTCTAAAGTCCTCAACTCAACTCAGCTCAACTCAACTTTTATTTTGTCCTCATTAAAACAAGGATAATTTCCTTGCAGACACGTCAAATATGCACACAAGAAACCAAGCAATTTATAAAAGAACAAAATAAATTGTAATTACATGCTTTAAAAGTTCCTTTCACACTTCACATGCCCCGCTCACTCACAAATGTATTAAATCCTGCTTATTAGGGCTTCTATAGTCCTGTTAAATCCTACTAATTAGAAGGACTTCTAAAGTCCTATTAAATCTTACTAATTAGCAGTCCTTCTAAGGTCCTAGTAAATCCTACTAATTAGGGCTTCTAAAGTCCTGTTCGATCCTACTAATTAGGACTTCTAAAGTCCTATTAAATCCTACTAATTAGAAGGACTTCTAAAGTCCTATTAAATCCTACTAATTAGGACTTCTAAAGTCCTATTAAATCGTACTATTCAGAAGGACTTCTAAAGTCCTATTAAATCATACTAATTAGAAGTCCTTCTAAAGTCCTGTTAAGTCATACTACTTTCAGGCATCAGAATATTCCAGAGTCCAATCCGCGGACGAACAACACTCGCCATGACTCGGAGTCGACATCGAGTTGGACCCCACAAAACTCTAGTCCGTAGTCGGCATCATTGCGATCATTCGCTACCCGATTTCTCGCGGAAAAGTTCAAAGTTCTCACATCATCGTAGTCTCCCGCGATCATATCCTCTAAATCGACTCATTTAAAACCCAAATCACAATCACTGTCATCAAAACAAACTCTGAAACACTGAAAGTAAGAGTCTAGATAGCTCTAAACTCGGAAGAAAAAACAAACATGGCCGTGATTTTTCGTTTCCGAAGGCGCAGTATGAAAGCAAACCGTTTAAGAATACCATTTGAGAATAAGATCGCGCTGCCTCATGAAGTACAAACCGCGGCCGGCAGTGCCAAAACTGCGGCCAGTGGCTCACCAAAACCGCGGAAATCTGTGGATCCGCGGGCCGTTCTGATGCCTGTACTTTAGAAGGACTTCTAAGATTATCATGATGATGACTCTGCCTTTTCCCTTTGCTTTCTGTCATCTACTATCTTTCTGACTTATTGGCCCCATTCTCCTGCCTTTTTTTTTTCCAAAACAATCTTCCAAATAATTTTTCTCCTTTGAGCTCCTCCAAAATCGGAATGTGTTGGCTGTACGCAAGCGAGGGGAGACCAGTGAAAACTGAAAACCGGACACATATGTACCTTACCCATTATGGCCTGGGAACGCAGAAGAAGAAGAAGAAGATTCTGTTTTTCTCTAAAACTTGTTGCTGTCCACCACAGCACCCAGAATCGGTTCCTGGTGACTCGGACAGCGTGCATACACACTCACAGACAGAGAGAGAGAGAGAGGGGGGGGGGGGTGAGAGAAAGAAGAGAGAGAGAGACAGAGAGAGAGAGAGAGAGAGAGAGAGAGAGAGAGAGAGAGAGAAGAACATACAAAGACAAAGAAAAACACATAAAACTTTCGGTATAAGTAAGAGATGAACATATGAATTATAATGCATTAATACATAAAAAATATATAAATAATTAAATAATGCAGCATCACACTAGGAAATACATAGACAAGATAAGACAAAGTAAAATATGCAGATTCATACAAGATACTACAGTGGAACCCCCCTTATAAGACCCCCCATTATAAGACCCCCTCCCACCTAAGACCTACTTCTCTGAGATATTGCCATTCTTTGTAAGTATTAAAATTACCTCCCTTATACAACTTGCTCCTTTAAAAGACCTTATTTTGGATGATCAAGAGAGGAGGTAACGAAATTGAACAAAGGGTGAATACTCTCTTTCTGATTAACTCCCCTCCACCAAAGCTAATTACGATACCAATCATCTAGCAGTGGGTCATAAAGGCGAACTTAGCACATTCTTTTTTGAGAATGATGACTTTGATTGTCTCACTTTGGTTCTGACCCACGCACTGCTAGGTGATTGGTATCGTAGTCAACTTTGGTGGAGGGGAGTTAATTAGAAAGAGAGTATTGCCCCTTTGTTCAATTTCCTGATTTGGGATGATTTTTGTTTAGGTCTTAAAACGGAGGTTCCACTGTATTTTATAGAATTTGATTCTGTTTTTCTCTAAAAACTTGTTGCTGTCCACCTCAGTACCCAGAATTGGTTCCTGGCGACGAAGAAGAAGATTCTGTTTTTCTCTAAAACTTGTTGCTGTCCACCCCAGTACCCAGAATCGGTTCCTGGTGACGAAGAAGAAGATTCTGTTTTTCTCTAAAACTTCTTGCTGTCCACCCCAGTACCCAGAATCGGTTCCTGGTGATGAAGAAGAAGATTCTGTTTTTCTCTAAAACTTGTTGCTGTCCACCCCAGTACCCAGAATCGGTTCCTGGTGACGCAGAAGAAGAAGATTCTGTTTTTCTCTAAAACTTGTTGCTGTCCACCCCAGTACCCAGAATCGGTTCCTGGTGACGCAGAAGAAGAAGATTCTGTTTTTCTCTAAAACTTGTTGCTGTCCACCCCAGTACCCAGAATCGGTTCCTGGTGACGAAGAAGAAGATTCTGTTTTTCTCTAAAACTTCTTGCTGTCCACCCCAGTACCCAGAATCGGTTCCTGGTGATGAAGAAGAAGATTCTGTTTTTCTCTAAAACTTCTTGCTGTCCACCCCAGTACCCAGAATCGGTTCCTGGTGACGCAGAAGAAGAGGAAGATTCTGTTTTTCTCTAAATCTTGGCTGTCCACCCCAGTACCCGGAATCGGTTCCTGGTGACGAAGAAGAAGATTCTGTTTTTCTCTAAAACTTGTTGCTGTCCACCCCAGTACCCAGAATCGGTTCCTGGTGACGAAGAAGAAGATTCTGTTTTTCTCTAAAACTTGTTGCTGTCCACCCCAGTACCCAGAATCGGTTCCTGGTGATGAAGAAGAAGATTCTGTTTTTCTCTAAAACTTCTTGCTGTCCACCCCAGTACCCAGAATCGGTTCCTGGTGACGCAGAAGAAGATTCTGTTTTTCTCTAAAACTTGTTGCTGTCCACCCCAGTACCCAGAATCGGTTCCTGGTGACGAAGAAGAAGATTCTGTTTTTCTCTAAAACTTCTTGCTGTCCACCCCAGTACCCAGAATCGGTTCCTGGTGACGAAGAAGAAGATTCTGTTTTTCTCTAAAACTTGTTGCTGTCCACCCCAGTACCCAGAATCGGTTCCTGGTGACGAAGAAGAAGATTCTGTTTTTCTCTAAAACTTCTTGCTGTCCACCCCAGTACCCAGAATCGGTTCCTGGTGACGCAGACTCCGCTGCACAGCACGCTGGGGGATTTCTGGCGCCTGGTCTACCAGCAGCGCGTGTCCACCATCGTCACCATGGACAACTACAGCGTCCCCGCGTTGGGGGGCGTCGACGGGACCAGCGTGCGCTTCTGGTCCCCGGAGGTCATGGCCACGCCCTACTGGGGCCCTTTCTGGGTTCAGATCACCGCCGCTTTTCAGAAGGTGAAGAAGCTATAAAACATTGTTTTTATTTATTTTTTTAATTTATAATTTCTTTAGATTTTGTTTCACTTCCATTTCTATGATATTTTGGCCCAAATGACAAATGTTGAGGCATGAGCCTTGTAGTCCTTAACCCTTTCATTGCCACTGTCGCCTCTTGGCACCACAATGATCTAACACCCATGTCACTGAAAGGCATCAAATGAGGGTCTGTTATCCAATGACTTTATGTTCTTCATTTTGGGAGGTAAGGAATAGGCCCTATTTTATGGATGTCACAAAGGAATCCCAAATATTGCTGATGAAATCGTTTCTCTACCCAGGTAAGTTTAATGGAAAGTTTTGGCTGAAAATGGCTGGTGTTGAAAGAATGGAAAGTTTTGGCTGAAAATGGCTGGCATTGAAAGGGTTTAACCCTTTCAACGCCAGCCATTTTTCAGCCACCTTTCAACGCCAGCCATTTTTCAGCCAAAACCTTTCCATTAAACTTACCTGGGTAGAGAAAAGATTCCGTCTGCAATATCGGGGATTCCTCTGTGACATGCATAAAACAGGGCCTATCCTTTATGATTCCTCCCAAAATGAAGAACATAAAGTCGTTGGTTAACAGACCCTCATTTGATGCCTTTTTGTGACCTATAGGTGCTAAATCATTGTGGTGCCAAGAGGCGACAGTGGCGATGAAAGGGTTTTATTTTGGCCAAAATGTCAAATGTTGAGGCATGAGCCTTGTAGTCCTTAACCCTTTCATTGCCACTGTCATCTATTGAGCACCCATGTCACTGAAAGGCATCAAATGAGGGTCTGTTATCCAATGACCTTATGTTCTTAATTTTGGGAGGTAAGGATAGGCCCTATTTTATGGATGTCACAGAGGAATCCCAAATATTGCTGATGAAATCGTTTCTCTACCCAGGTAAGTTTCATGGAAAGTTTTGGCTGAAAATGGCTGGTGTTGAAAGAATGGAAAGTTTTTGGCTGAAAATGGCTGGCGTTGAAAGGGTTAACCTTTCAATGCCAGCCATTTTCAGCCAAAACCTTCCATTAAAACCACCTGGGTAGAGAAAAGATTCCATCTGCAATATCGGGGATTCCTCTGTGACATGCATAAAACAGGGCCTATCCTTATACCTCCCAAAATTAAGAACGTAAGGTCGTTGGTTAACAGACCCTCATTTGATGCCTTTTTGTGACCTATAGTGTTAAATCATTGTGGTGCCAAGAGGCGACAGTGGCGATGAAAGGGTTTTAACTAGAGGTGGGGGGAAAAAACGGTTTGAACCGAAAAACCGGAGCTAAACTTTCGCGGTTCGAAAAACCGGTTCGAGTTGCTGTGAACCGGTTTTGTAACTGCAAACTGAAAGTAAGTTTTTCTTAGAATAACGCATTCTTTTCGAAAAACAACACTGATTCTCAGCGCAGATTGGGTGTTTGTAAACCAAGAGTAGCTGTTTCTAGTTTGTGGTGGTGTATGGCTTTGACTTTGACTGAGTGTGGAGTTGAGTGTGTGTGTGTCATAAGTCATAAGTTTCTTTATTGTGTGTATGTGTGCGCGTGCGTGCGTGTGTTTGAATATTCGGACAAATAAATAAGTGTTTGCATAGGTGAAACTAGGGATGCGAGTACTGGTTTAACTCATTCTTTACTGTCCGATTGCTTCCCTTTACAACCGTTCAATACTGTCGTATGCTATAGCGTACACAGCGTTTAAGCCATTCACAATTCACAACCCCCGAAGCCTGGCAACCCAAACTGGTATAGAAGTGTTCCTCTACGGTCCCTTAATAGTTTTCAACCAATGAAATCACTTTGTCTATTTTTAGTACCGCAATGAATGAAAACGAATCACTACCCCTCTCTTCGTCTTCTTTGTCATGCTTTTTTAAAAATCTGCTAATAATAAAAATTTTACTTTGGAATTATAACATATGCTAGCTTTTATTATTATAAACAATACCGCAAATTTTCAAAACTGTGCGGTTAAGCATTATTTTTTAAAATAATTTTTATGTAATGATGCAAACCCGCCTAGTATGGAACGCTTGTGTACATCAGGTACGCTATAGTGTACGATAGTAAAGAGAGAGTTAAAAAAAACGGTTCGGTAAAACTGGTTCGAAGAGGGAAAACTGGTTTAAAACCGGTTCGGATTTTTGAACCGGTTCTCAACTGTAGTTTTAACCCTTTTGCATTTATGCACTGTAATGGTTCTTCTTCCGCAGGCCATCCTCCGTCATCGTGCTGACGATTCTGGTTTAACATCCATCTCAGTCAAAAGCATCAAATAAGGACCTGTTGTCTTAAGACTCTGTTTTCCTTAATTTGGGGAGGTAAGGATAGGCCTAATGTTATAAATGCATGTCACAGAGGAATTCCCAATATCGCAGAGATTTTTTTTTCTACCCAGTTAAACGCACAGCCGGCATATGTAAAGCTTTCACGCGAGGCGCGCGCCATCATTCTCATCGCTGCTCGCGACACGAGACGGTTCAACCGTTCTTTTTTCCCCTGTTGCCCGAGCCACTGCGAGGCAGAACTTCGCAGCGACTAGCCTAGCGGTCTATACCCGATCCCTGGGATCGGTTGTTTTCCCTTTAAGAGTAATGGTATATTTTGGCTGAAAATTGACTGGCGGCGAAAGGGTTAAAATATAATGCATTTTCTTACAGCAGTTCTTTCCTGCCTTTTGCAGGAGAACGTGACGATTCACGACATAAAGCTGGTGAACACACCACATCGACTTTATTAGATTATGTTAACCCTTTCACCGCCAATGTCGCATTTATGCACCACAATGGTTTAACACCCATGCCACTAAAAGGCATCAAATCAGGGCCCGTTATCTGAAGACCCAATTTTCTTAATTTTGGGAAGTAAGGATAGGCTTAATGTTACGCATTTCACAGAGAAATTCCCAATACTGCAGATAGTCTTTTAATTTTACCCTGCTCAGTTTAATGATGTTTTTTTTGGCTAAAAAATGGCTGGCAGCGAAAGGGTTAAATGTGCACCTTTTAGCCCGTTAAAGATGATCATTTTGCTCATAGCGTTTCTTTCCTACTTATCTTTGTGCAGGAGAATGTGACGATTCACGACATAAAGTTGGTGAACACACTACAGCTTATGGAAACGCCTCACATCAACTGTTATTATTACTTTATTAGATTATGTCAGATGTATGGGTATGCACCTTTTATTCGATGAAATATGACAATTTTTCTCATAGCGTTTCTTTCCTGTCTATCTCTTGCAGGAGAATGTGACGATTCACGACATAAAGCTGGTGAACACACTACAGCTTATGGAAACGCCTCACATCAACTGTCATTATTACTTTATTAGATTATGTCAGATGTATGGGTATGCACCTTTTATTCGATGAAATATGACAATTTTTCTCATAACGTTTCTTTCCTGTCTATCTTTGTGCAGGAGAACGTGACGATTCACGACATAAAGCTGGTGAACACACTACAGCTTATGGAAACGCCTCACATCAACTGTCATTATTACTTTATTAGATTATGTCAGATGTATGGGTATGCACCTTTTATTCGATGAAATATGACAATTTTTCTCATAACGTTTCTTTCCTGTCTATCTTTGTGCAGGAGAACGTGACGATTCACGACATAAAGCTGGTGAACACACTACAGCTTATGGAAACGCCTCACATCAACTGTCATTATTACTTTATTAGATTATGTCAGATGTATGGGTATGCACCTTTTATTCGATGAAATATGACAATTTTTCTCATAGCGTTTCTTTCCTGTCTATCTCTTGTGCAGGAGAACGTGACGATTCACGACATAAAGCTGGTGAACACACTACAGCTTATGGAAACACCTCACATCAACTGTCATTATTACTTTATTAGATTATGTCAGATGTATGGGTATGCACCTTTTATTCGATGAAATATGACAATTTTTCTCATAGCGTTTCTTTCCTGTCTATCTCTTGTGCAGGAGAACGTGACGATTCACGACATAAAGCTGGCGAACACACTACAGCTTATGGAAACACCTCACATCAACTGTCATTATTACTTTATTAGATTATGTCAGATGTATGGGTATGCACCTTTTATTCGATGAAATATGACAATTTTTCTCATAGCGTTTCTTTCCTGTCTATCTCTTGCAGGAGAATGTGACGATTCACGACATAAAGCTGGCGAACACACTACAGCTTATGGAAACACCTCACATCAACTGTCATTATTACTTTATTAGATTATGTCAGATGTATGGGTATGCACCTTTTATTCGATGAAATATGACAATTTTTCTCATAGCGTTTCTTTCCTGTCTATCTCTTGCAGGAGAATGTGACGATTCACGACATAAAGCTGGCGAACACACTACAGCTTATGGAAACGCCTCACATCAACTGTCATTATTACTTTATTAGATTATGTCAGATGTATGGGTATGCACCTTTTATTCGATGAAATATGACAATTTTTCTCATAGCGTTTCTTTCCTGTCTATCTCTTGCAGGAGAATGTGACGATTCACGACATAAAGCTGGCGAACAC
Source organism: Phymorhynchus buccinoides (assembly GCA_017654935.2). Classification (NCBI taxonomy): domain Eukaryota; kingdom Metazoa; phylum Mollusca; class Gastropoda; order Neogastropoda; family Raphitomidae; genus Phymorhynchus; species Phymorhynchus buccinoides. The sequence continues at coordinate 36,843,555 of CM065705.1, read as the reverse complement.
ACTACAGCTTATGGAAACGCCTCACATCAACTGTCATTATTACTTTATTAGATTATGTCAGATGTATGGGTATGCACCTTTTATTCGATGAAATATGACAATTTTTCTCATAGCGTTTCTTTCCTGTCTATCTCTTGCAGGAGAATGTGACGATTCACGACATAAAGCTGGTGAACACACTACAGCTTATGGAAACACCTCACATCAACTGTCATTATTACTTTATTAGATTATGTCAGATGTATGGGTATGCACCTTTTATTCGATGAAATATGACAATTTTTCTCATAGCGTTTCTTTCCTGTCTATCTCTTGCAGGAGAACGTGACGATTCACGACATAAAGCTGGTGAACACACCACATCGAGAGGATGAACCTCACATCAACTGTTATCACATAATCATAAAATAGGGCAATTTGTATCGGAGCATTTTTCTTTCCAATCTTTTTGCAGGAGAAAAGATTCACGACATAAAATTAATGACAATTTTTTTCTTTTCGCACAGCGTTTCTTTCCTACCAATCTTTGTGCAGGAGAACGTGACGATTCACGACATAAAGCTGGCGAACACACTACATCGACTTTATTAGATTACCGTATTTTTCGGACTATAAGGTGATACTTTTTTCCAAGACTCAGACCCCTGTGCCTTATAATGTGACTGATGAAATAGTAACAAAATATAGTAAAAAAATTCTGAAATTTCTGTAAAATTTGGGGGTTGTGCCTTATACAATGGTGCACCTTATAGTCTGAAAAATTAGCCCATTAAAATTAATATGACCATTTTTTTTTTCACACAGCGTTTCTTTCCTACCAATCTTTGTGCAGGAGAACGTGACGATTCACGACATAAAAGCTGGTAAACACACTGCATCGACTTTATTAGATTATGTTAAATGTAAGGGTGTGCACCCTTTTAGCACATTAAAGATGACAAATTTAAAAAAAGAAAAAGACAAAAAAAAGACAATTTTTCTCATAGCGTTTCTTTCCTACCGATCTTTTTGCAGGAGAACGTGACGATTCACGACATAAAAGCTGGTGAACACACTACATCGACTTTATTAGATTATGTTAAATGTAAGGGTGTGCACCCTTTTAGCACATTAAAGATGACAAATTTAAAAAAAGAAAAAGACAAAAAAAAGACAATTTTTCTCATAGCGTTTCTTTCCTGTCTATCTCTTGCAGGAGAATGTGACGATTCACGACATAAAGCTGGCGAACACACTACAGCTTATGGAAACGCCTCACATCAACTGTCATTATTACTTTATTAGATTATGTCAGATGTATGGGTATGCACCTTTTATTCGATGAAATATGACAATTTTTCTCATAGCGTTTCTTTCCTGTCTATCTCTTGCAGGAGAATGTGACGATTCACGACATAAAGCTGGCGAACACACTACAGCTTATGGAAACGCCTCACATCAACTGTCATTATTACTTTATTAGATTATGTCAGATGTATGGGTATGCACCTTTTATTCGATGAAATATGACAATTTTTCTCATAGCGTTTCTTTCCTGTCTATCTCTTGCAGGAGAATGTGACGATTCACGACATAAAGCTGGCGAACACACTACAGCTTATGGAAACGCCTCACATCAACTGTCATTATTACTTTATTAGATTATGTCAGATGTATGGGTATGCACCTTTTATTCGATGAAATATGACAATTTTTCTCATAGCGTTTCTTTCCTACCAATCTTTGTGCAGGAGAATGTGACGATTCACGACATAAAGCTGGTGAACAAACTACAGCTTATGGAAACGCCTCACATCAACTGTCATTATTACTTTATTAGATTATGTCAGATGTATGGGTATGCACCTTTTATTCGATGAAATATGACAATTTTTCTCATAGCGTTTCTTTCCTACCAATCTTTGTGCAGGAGAATGTGACGATTCACGACATAAAGCTGGTGAACAAACTACAGCTTATGGAAACGCCTCACATCAACTGTCATTATTACTTTATTAGATTATGTCAGATGTATGGGTATGCACCTTTTATTCGATGAAATATGACAATTTTTCTCATAGCGTTTCTTTCCTACCAATCTTTGTGCAGGAGAATGTGACGATTCACGACATAAAGCTGGTGAACAAACTACAGCTTATGGAAACGCCTCACATCAACTGTCATTATTACTTTATTAGATTATGTCAGATGTATGGGTATGCACCTTTTATTCGATGAAATATGACAATTTTTCTCATAGCGTTTCTTTCCTACCAATCTTTGTGCAGGAGAATGTGACGATTCACGACATAAAGCTGGTGAACAAACTACAGCTTATGGAAACGCCTCACATCAACTGTCATTATTACTTTATTAGATTATGTCAGATGTATGGGTATGCACCTTTTATTCGATGAAATATGACAATTTTTCTCATAGCGTTTCTTTCCTACCAATCTTTGTGCAGGAGAATGTGACGATTCACGACATAAAGCTGGCGAACACACTACAGCTTATGGAAACGCCTCACATCAACTGTCATTATTACTTTATTAGATTATGTCAGATGTATGGGTATGCACCTTTTATTCGATGAAATATGACAATTTTTCTCATAGCGTTTCTTTCCTGTCTATCTCTTGCAGGAGAACGTGACGATTCACGACATAAAGCTGGTGAACAAACTACAGCTTATGGAAACGCCTCACATCAACTGTCATTATTACTTTATTAGATTATGTCAGATGTATGGGTATGCACCTTTTATTCGATGAAATATGACAATTTTTCTCATAGCGTTTCTTTCCTGTCTATCTCTTGCAGGAGAACGTGACGATTCACGACATAAAGCTGGCGAACACACTACAGCTTATGGAAACGCCTCACATCAACTGTCATTATTACTTTATTAGATTATGTCAGATGTATGGGTATGCACCTTTTATTCGATGAAATATGACAATTTTTCTCATAGCGTTTCTTTCCTACCAATCTTTGTGCAGGAGAATGTGACGATTCACGACATAAAGCTGGTGAACAAACTACAGCTTATGGAAACGCCTCACATCAACTGTCATTATTACTTTATTAGATTATGTCAGATGTATGGGTATGCACCTTTTATTCGATGAAATATGACAATTTTTCTCATAGCGTTTCTTTCCTACCAATCTTTGTGCAGGAGAATGTGACGATTCACGACATAAAGCTGGTGAACAAACTACAGCTTATGGAAACGCCTCACATCAACTGTCATTATTACTTTATTAGATTATGTCAGATGTATGGGTATGCACCTTTTATTCGATGAAATATGACAATTTTTCTCATAGCGTTTCTTTCCTACCAATCTTTGTGCAGGAGAATGTGACGATTCACGACATAAAGCTGGCGAACACACTACAGCTTATGGAAACGCCTCACATCAACTGTCATTATTACTTTATTAGATTATGTCAGATGTATGGGTATGCACCTTTTATTCGATGAAATATGACAATTTTTCTCATAGCGTTTCTTTCCTGTCTATCTCTTGCAGGAGAACGTGACGATTCACGACATAAAGCTGGCGAACACACTACAGCTTATGGAAACGCCTCACATCAACTGTCATTATTACTTTATTAGATTATGTCAGATGTATGGGTATGCACCTTTTATTCGATGAAATATGACAATTTTTCTCATAGCGTTTCTTTCCTACCAATCTTTGTGCAGGAGAATGTGACGATTCACGACATAAAGCTGGTGAACAAACTACAGCTTATGGAAACGCCTCACATCAACTGTCATTATTACTTTATTAGATTATGTCAGATGTATGGGTATGCACCTTTTATTCGATGAAATATGACAATTTTTCTCATAGCGTTTCTTTCCTACCAATCTTTGTGCAGGAGAATGTGACGATTCACGACATAAAGCTGGTGAACAAACTACAGCTTATGGAAACGCCTCACATCAACTGTCATTATTACTTTATTAGATTATGTCAGATGTATGGGTATGCACCTTTTATTCGATGAAATATGACAATTTTTCTCATAGCGTTTCTTTCCTACCAATCTTTGTGCAGGAGAATGTGACGATTCACGACATAAAGCTGGCGAACACACTACAGCTTATGGAAACGCCTCACATCAACTGTCATTATTACTTTATTAGATTATGTCAGATGTATGGGTATGCACCTTTTATTCGATGAAATATGACAATTTTTCTCATAGCGTTTCTTTCCTGTCTATCTCTTGCAGGAGAATGTGACGATTCACGACATAAAGCTGGCGAACACACTACAGCTTATGGAAACGCCTCACATCAACTGTCATTATTACTTTATTAGATTATGTCAGATGTATGGGTATGCACCTTTTATTCGATGAAATATGACAATTTTTCTCATAGCGTTTCTTTCCTGTCTATCTCTTGCAGGAGAATGTGACGATTCACGACATAAAGCTGGCGAACACACTACAGCTTATGGAAACGCCTCACATCAACTGTCATTATTACTTTATTAGATTATGTCAGATGTATGGGTATGCACCTTTTATTCGATGAAATATGACAATTTTTCTCATAGCGTTTCTTTCCTACCAATCTTTGTGCAGGAGAATGTGACGATTCACGACATAAAGCTGGTGAACAAACTACAGCTTATGGAAACGCCTCACATCAACTGTCATTATTACTTTATTAGATTATGTCAGATGTATGGGTATGCACCTTTTATTCGATGAAATATGACAATTTTTCTCATAGCGTTTCTTTCCTACCAATCTTTGTGCAGGAGAATGTGACGATTCACGACATAAAGCTGGTGAACAAACTACAGCTTATGGAAACGCCTCACATCAACTGTCATTATTACTTTATTAGATTATGTCAGATGTATGGGTATGCACCTTTTATTCAATGAAATATGACAATTTTTCTCATAGCGTTTCTTTCCTACCAATCTTTGTGCAGGAGAATGTGACGATTCACGACATAAAGCTGGCGAACACACTACAGCTTATGGAAACGCCTCACATCAACTGTCATTATTACTTTATTAGATTATGTCAGATGTATGGGTATGCACCTTTTATTCGATGAAATATGACAATTTTTCTCATAGCGTTTCTTTCCTGTCTATCTCTTGCAGGAGAATGTGACGATTCACGACATAAAGCTGGCGAACACACTACAGCTTATGGAAACGCCTCACATCAACTGTCATTATTACTTTATTAGATTATGTCAGATGTATGGGTATGCACCTTTTATTCGATGAAATATGACAATTTTTCTCATAGCGTTTCTTTCCTGTCTATCTCTTGCAGGAGAATGTGACGATTCACGACATAAAGCTGGCGAACACACTACAGCTTATGGAAACGCCTCACATCAACTGTCATTATTACTTTATTAGATTATGTCAGATGTATGGGTATGCACCTTTTATTCGATGAAATATGACAATTTTTCTCATAGCGTTTCTTTCCTACCAATCTTTGTGCAGGAGAATGTGACGATTCACGACATAAAGCTGGTGAACAAACTACAGCTTATGGAAACGCCTCACATCAACTGTCATTATTACTTTATTAGATTATGTCAGATGTATGGGTATGCACCTTTTATTCGATGAAATATGACAATTTTTCTCATAGCGTTTCTTTCCTACCAATCTTTGTGCAGGAGAATGTGACGATTCACGACATAAAGCTGGTGAACAAACTACAGCTTATGGAAACGCCTCACATCAACTGTCATTATTACTTTATTAGATTATGTCAGATGTATGGGTATGCACCTTTTATTCGATGAAATATGACAATTTTTCTCATAGCGTTTCTTTCCTACCAATCTTTGTGCAGGAGAATGTGACGATTCACGACATAAAGCTGGTGAACAAACTACAGCTTATGGAAACGCCTCACATCAACTGTCATTATTACTTTATTAGATTATGTCAGATGTATGGGTATGCACCTTTTATTCGATGAAATATGACAATTTTTCTCATAGCGTTTCTTTCCTACCAATCTTTGTGCAGGAGAATGTGACGATTCACGACATAAAGCTGGTGAACAAACTACAGCTTATGGAAACGCCTCACATCAACTGTCATTATTACTTTATTAGATTATGTCAGATGTATGGGTATGCACCTTTTATTCGATGAAATATGACAATTTTTCTCATAGCGTTTCTTTCCTACCAATCTTTGTGCAGGAGAATGTGACGATTCACGACATAAAGCTGGCGAACACACTACAGCTTATGGAAACGCCTCACATCAACTGTCATTATTACTTTATTAGATTATGTCAGATGTATGGGTATGCACCTTTTATTCGATGAAATATGACAATTTTTCTCATAGCGTTTCTTTCCTGTCTATCTCTTGCAGGAGAACGTGACGATTCACGACATAAAGCTGGTGAACAAACTACAGCTTATGGAAACGCCTCACATCAACTGTCATTATTACTTTATTAGATTATGTCAGATGTATGGGTATGCACCTTTTATTCGATGAAATATGACAATTTTTCTCATAGCGTTTCTTTCCTGTCTATCTCTTGCAGGAGAACGTGACGATTCACGACATAAAGCTGGCGAACACACTACAGCTTATGGAAACGCCTCACATCAACTGTCATTATTACTTTATTAGATTATGTCAGATGTATGGGTATGCACCTTTTATTCGATGAAATATGACAATTTTTCTCATAGCGTTTCTTTCCTACCAATCTTTGTGCAGGAGAATGTGACGATTCACGACATAAAGCTGGTGAACAAACTACAGCTTATGGAAACGCCTCACATCAACTGTCATTATTACTTTATTAGATTATGTCAGATGTATGGGTATGCACCTTTTATTCGATGAAATATGACAATTTTTCTCATAGCGTTTCTTTCCTACCAATCTTTGTGCAGGAGAATGTGACGATTCACGACATAAAGCTGGTGAACAAACTACAGCTTATGGAAACGCCTCACATCAACTGTCATTATTACTTTATTAGATTATGTCAGATGTATGGGTATGCACCTTTTATTCGATGAAATATGACAATTTTTCTCATAGCGTTTCTTTCCTACCAATCTTTGTGCAGGAGAATGTGACGATTCACGACATAAAGCTGGCGAACACACTACAGCTTATGGAAACGCCTCACATCAACTGTCATTATTACTTTATTAGATTATGTCAGATGTATGGGTATGCACCTTTTATTCGATGAAATATGACAATTTTTCTCATAGCGTTTCTTTCCTGTCTATCTCTTGCAGGAGAACGTGACGATTCACGACATAAAGCTGGCGAACACACTACAGCTTATGGAAACGCCTCACATCAACTGTCATTATTACTTTATTAGATTATGTCAGATGTATGGGTATGCACCTTTTATTCGATGAAATATGACAATTTTTCTCATAGCGTTTCTTTCCTACCAATCTTTGTGCAGGAGAATGTGACGATTCACGACATAAAGCTGGTGAACAAACTACAGCTTATGGAAACGCCTCACATCAACTGTCATTATTACTTTATTAGATTATGTCAGATGTATGGGTATGCACCTTTTATTCGATGAAATATGACAATTTTTCTCATAGCGTTTCTTTCCTACCAATCTTTGTGCAGGAGAATGTGACGATTCACGACATAAAGCTGGTGAACAAACTACAGCTTATGGAAACGCCTCACATCAACTGTCATTATTACTTTATTAGATTATGTCAGATGTATGGGTATGCACCTTTTATTCGATGAAATATGACAATTTTTCTCATAGCGTTTCTTTCCTACCAATCTTTGTGCAGGAGAATGTGACGATTCACGACATAAAGCTGGCGAACACACTACAGCTTATGGAAACGCCTCACATCAACTGTCATTATTACTTTATTAGATTATGTCAGATGTATGGGTATGCACCTTTTATTCGATGAAATATGACAATTTTTCTCATAGCGTTTCTTTCCTGTCTATCTCTTGCAGGAGAATGTGACGATTCACGACATAAAGCTGGCGAACACACTACAGCTTATGGAAACGCCTCACATCAACTGTCATTATTACTTTATTAGATTATGTCAGATGTATGGGTATGCACCTTTTATTCGATGAAATATGACAATTTTTCTCATAGCGTTTCTTTCCTGTCTATCTCTTGCAGGAGAATGTGACGATTCACGACATAAAGCTGGCGAACACACTACAGCTTATGGAAACGCCTCACATCAACTGTCATTATTACTTTATTAGATTATGTCAGATGTATGGGTATGCACCTTTTATTCGATGAAATATGACAATTTTTCTCATAGCGTTTCTTTCCTACCAATCTTTGTGCAGGAGAATGTGACGATTCACGACATAAAGCTGGTGAACAAACTACAGCTTATGGAAACGCCTCACATCAACTGTCATTATTACTTTATTAGATTATGTCAGATGTATGGGTATGCACCTTTTATTCGATGAAATATGACAATTTTTCTCATAGCGTTTCTTTCCTACCAATCTTTGTGCAGGAGAATGTGACGATTCACGACATAAAGCTGGTGAACAAACTACAGCTTATGGAAACGCCTCACATCAACTGTCATTATTACTTTATTAGATTATGTCAGATGTATGGGTATGCACCTTTTATTCAATGAAATATGACAATTTTTCTCATAGCGTTTCTTTCCTACCAATCTTTGTGCAGGAGAATGTGACGATTCACGACATAAAGCTGGTGAACAAACTACAGCTTATGGAAACGCCTCACATCAACTGTCATTATTACTTTATTAGATTATGTCAGATGTATGGGTATGCACCTTTTATTCGATGAAATATGACAATTTTTCTCATAGCGTTTCTTTCCTACCAATCTTTGTGCAGGAGAATGTGACGATTCACGACATAAAGCTGGCGAACACACTACAGCTTATGGAAACGCCTCACATCAACTGTCATTATTACTTTATTAGATTATGTCAGATGTATGGGTATGCACCTTTTATTCGATGAAATATGACAATTTTTCTCATAGCGTTTCTTTCCTGTCTATCTCTTGCAGGAGAACGTGACGATTCACGACATAAAGCTGGTGAACAAACTACAGCTTATGGAAACGCCTCACATCAACTGTCATTATTACTTTATTAGATTATGTCAGATGTATGGGTATGCACCTTTTATTCGATGAAATATGACAATTTTTCTCATAGCGTTTCTTTCCTGTCTATCTCTTGCAGGAGAACGTAACGATTCACGACATAAAGCTGGTGAACACACTACAGCTTATGGAAACGCCTCACATCAACTGTCATTATTACTTTATTAGATTATGTCAGATGTATGGGTATGCACCTTTTATTCGATGAAATATGACAATTTTTCTCATAGCGTTTCTTTCCTGTCTATCTCTTGCAGGAGAACGTAACGATTCACGACATAAAGCTGGTGAACACACTACAGCTTATGGAAACGCCTCACATCAACTGTCATTATTACTTTATTAGATTATGTCAGATGTATGGGTATGCACCTTTTATTCGATGAAATATGACAATTTTTCTCATAGCGTTTCTTTCCTGTCTATCTCTTGCAGGAGAACGTGACGATTCACGACATAAAGCTGGCGAACAAACTACAGCTTATGGAAACGCCTCACATCAACTGTCATTATTACTTTATTAGATTATGTCAGATGTATGGGTATGCACCTTTTATTCGATGAAATATGACAATTTTTCTCATAGCGTTTCTTTCCTGTCTATCTCTTGCAGGAGAACGTGACGATTCACGACATAAAGCTGGCGAACAAACTACATCGAGAGGATGAACCTCACATCAACTTTTATCACATACAGTGAAACCCGTTTAGTACGAATTCCAGGGGAGAGGGCCAATTTACTCGTTGTAAGCATTGCTCGTTCAAACCATTTTATCGATTTTGGCAACCCTGACGAACCTATCAATCGCTCCTCACATCTACTGTGATGTGCGTGCTGGTAAAGTGTGAAAAAGACAGAAAAACGGAAACAACACACTTACCCAACAAAGCATGGTTGTAAGCCCAGTATCCTGTATCCATAGGGTTTTTAATGCCGATTACATACACTTTAAAACAGTTTATTAACACACGATAACATCAAAAACATAAAATCCACACACGCGCTTTAAGAGAAAGTTAAAATTTCCCGGAAGTCACAAGATCAGTGCGCAAAGAGTCCAGTGTCGTCTGCTTGCGCTGCAGACACCCAAGTTGTTATATCGGCCAATCAGAATGCCGCTTACATATCGAGGGGTCAGTCAAGATGGCGATGTTGTTGTCAGTGTGTTCTCGTTCTAGCCAGGTAGTTGTGCAAGAAAGCTTGACTTTGGGATGGCGGTGTGGTTGTAAGTGCGTTCTCGTTCTAACCGCGTAGTTTTTGCATAAAAGCTTGACTTTGGGAGTCAATAAATTGTACGTTATATGCAAGTTGCTCGTTGTAGCGAGCTCGTTGTATGCAGAATTATTTAACAAGGAAAAAGAAGGCTTGTGGTCGGGAATTTTGAAACCACTCGTTAAACACGGGCTCTCGTTTAAACCGTACTCGTACTAAATGGGTTTCCCTGTAATCATAAAATAGGGCAATTTGTATCGGAGCATTTTCCTTTCTAATCTTTTTGCAGGAGAATGTGACGATTCACGACATAAAGCTGGCGAACACACTACATCGACTTTATTAGATTACCGTATTTTTCGGACTATAAGGTGATACTTTTTTCCAAGACTCAGACCCCTGTGCCTTATAATGTGACTGATGAAATAGTAACAAAATATAGTAAAAAATTCTGAAATTTCTGTAAAATTTGGGGGTTGTGCCTTATACAATGGTGCACCTTATAGTCTGAAAAATTAGCCCATTAAAATTAATATGACCATTTTTTTTTTCACACAGCGTTTCTTTCCTACCAATCTTTGTGCAGGAGAACGTGACGATTCACGACATAAAAGCTGGTAAACACACTGCATCGACTTTATTAGATTATGTTAAATGTAAGGGTGTGCACCCTTTTAGCACATTAAAGATGACAAATTTAAAAAAAGAAAAAGACAAAAAAAAGACAATTTTTCTCATAGCGTTTCTTTCCTACCGATCTTTTTGCGGGAGAACGTGACGATTCACGACATAAAAGCTGGTGAACACACTACATCGACTTTATTAGATTATGTTAAATGTAAGGGTGTGCACCCTTTTAGCACATTAAAGATGATAAATTTAAAAAAGAAAAAGAAAAAAAAAAAGACAATTTTTCTCATAGCGTTTCTTTCCTACCGATCTTTGTGCAGGAGAACGTGACGATTCACGACATAAAGCTGGTGAACACACTACAGCCGGAGGAGGAGCCTCACATGGTGCGCCAGTTCCAGTTCAACGGCTGGGCGGAGAAAAGCCTGACGCCCGTCTCCAAAACCATGGCCCTTGACCTGCTAGACCTGGTGATCAGCTTCCACCGCTCTTCCCTCAACCCTCGCAGCCCCATAGGTATTGCACTGATATAAAGTTGACAGGGTTCGCACAGTCTTTGAAGGTCTTTGAAAGTCTTTGAGAAATGGAGTGCCCTTTTCAAGTCTTTGAAAGTCTTTGAAAATTGGCTTTGGTTTGTGAAAATCGTGAAATGGTTTGTGAAAAAGTCATTGATGCCTAAAAAAGTCATTGTCATTTTGTTGCTGTTTGCTTCCAGAATTGATAAAGAAGCAATTTAATTTCACTTATTTTCCATATAGCAGACTTCCTCGATTTGTCGAGAGTTACTTCCCTTCACTATATCCAGAGCGAGGTCTTTTGGCTACACCGGTGCAACTTGAACGATCATGATCGAAGCAATCGTCATCATTGCATGTCGTGAGAGGTCTTTGAAAATAGGATAAAGGGTCTTTGAAAAAGGTTTTTGAAAGTTTGTGAATTGTAATAAGAAAAATCTGTATGAACCCTGAGTTGAGGTCGTAGTACCGATGACCATTTGTTGGTTAGGTTAGGTACATTATAGTCACAGAGGCGTCTCTGTGAAATTCGGGTTGCTCCCACCTGGAGAGCACGTCGCAGCCAGAGGCGCGCCACCCAATTTTTAATTTTTGTCCCAAAAAAATTTTTGCATGCGATTTTTTGTGTGACTGATGAGGAAGGAAGGGAGGGGGGTAAATTTGGACCAAATGACAACTTTTTCGTTGCCACTGGGTTTAACGTGTGCCTAAGTGCATGGGCACACGGGACCTCGGTTTATTTATCGTCTCATCCGAAATTACTCCACGTTCAGACCGTAAGGACTAGTGCAAAGTGAGAGGAAAAAATCACCTGTACTCAGGTTCGAACTCGGGTTTACTTGACACGAAGCGAACGCGCTACCACTGTGGCACTCTACACTTGTCGTACCCTGGCTAAAAGGGCTCCAGGGATCATCCCAACAGTCGAAATGTTTTGAACGCTATATGGTACAAACGCACCAGCTAGGAATGAGAACGTTACACGTGTGGCCTGTTTTTTTATTACCCCCGCCACATGAGCAGACACACTCCGACTTCGGAGGAAATTAATCAATAGTACTGATAATGATAATGATGGAGGTGGGTTTTGTGTGGGTTTTTTTGGCTGTCCCATCTTCTGGGCCGTACAGTGGCATTGCTCCCACGCCGCTCATTCCGAATCCCAATTCGCAGCCACACCCCTGGCTTGTTCAGGCTGCAGAATCCGAGACCAGCAAGTCCAAGGGGAGTCCATCTATGTTCGGCCGTCAGGAGGCAACCAATCGAGGAGACACTGCACTGCTGCTGAGTCACTTCGGTGGAGTTCTGTGGAGCCTGTTCAGGACACCACCTACTAAGCCCCCTACTGACGACACTATTCTCTTAGTCAGTGAGGTCCTCCTCCGAGGGCGCCACCACAACCGTCCACTGACAGCCCCCCAGAACACACTGATCCCCATGACTTTGACCCGAACGCACCAAGGCATAGACTGGATTGGAAACCGAAACTGAGGTCACCATGAGAGCAGGGCTTGCAAAGCCACAGAATTTGAGACATTTTTCTTTTTAATGATTGATGGAAATGAGGCGGATGACAATGAAGATGATGATGATGCTATGGAGTTCCATATCGGTCTGAGACTGCATGACAGGGCTGTATTCTACGCTTCCTTTCATAATGATATCCCGGCGTTAACCAGGACCCGAGAACTACAGACATCTGCAGTGTTGGTCTTGAAATCAGAGCAACACTCTCAGACTAGAATGACTAGAATATACCAAATACTAAATACCCAAAAATACCAACATGCTATTTGTAATCGTGATGATGAAGATGATGAGGATGAGGATGACAATAATGATGATGACAACTGACAATGACAACCGACGATGACAATGACAATAATGCAGGCATGGTAGACCTCCGCGAATCGTGGAAAATCCGCAAAAGTGAAATTGACAGCACAAAAAAGCAAAAAAAGCCGGGGTAAAAATTCGCTCGGGTGCCTAAAAATTACGTGCGTTAAAACCTATGCAATCGCTTCACGGAACCGGATGTGAATGACTGAACAAGCAACTTCCCGCCAAAGTTAGCAGTCGTGCGCGGCCTAGTTCACGCCACACAAGTTTCCAGATTTGTGATCCTAGTGCTTCTTTTTCTTCTTCTTCTTCTCTGTTTTTCATTTTTTGACGCCTAACTTCATCATTTTAGTTTGAGTCGACATCTTTTTGCAGGATATTCTTCCGCGAAAACCCACTTTGCCCCCACTACCATGCCTGATAATGATAACTGACGTAATGTGATCGGTTTTTTCGTTCTCTTTCCTTGTTGAATTTGTCCGTCAGTGGTCCACTGTGAAGATGGTGCCACCCACAGCGGACTGTTTGTCTCCCTTGCCGTGCTGTGTGAGAGAATGGAGGAGGAACACGAGGTGGATTTGTACCACGTCGTCAAGCATATCAAGCGACGTCGACCACAGCTACGTGCAGGATTATGTGAGTATGAGAGAGACTAAGGGGCAGTGAGAGATGAGGAGAGTACTGAGAGAAAGAGATGAGACGAGAGAGAGAGAGAGATAGAGCGAGAAGAAGAGA
>CM065705.1:36786968-36826968 GCA_017654935.2 Phymorhynchus buccinoides | reverse complement strand
GCATATCTACACACATAATATAATAAATGAAAACAGAACAGAAGTGAATATTCTGTCATTCAATACTAGTAACATGTTATCCAAACAAATTATTATTATAATCCATAAGTTTATGTATCATCTGACATAACTTAATCTCTTTTTTTTTTAAATGCATAAAATATAAACATGGCAATATCTGTAGTTATAAATGTATTTTCATTGGCAAGAAGACTTTTTAATTCAATGGGATAGTTGTTTTTAAATTGATTATGTTTGAAAATATACTTGTCTCTTAGCTCTTTATAGGTAGTGCAATGAATCAAGAGGTGCAACTCGTTTTCTATTTGATCGCAGAATGGACAAGTTTTTTGAGTGCTTTAATAGTGTTTGTTATTTCTCAAACCATTTACGCCCAGTCGAAACTGAGCGAAACAAGCCCTGAACTTCTTAATTGTTAGTTGAGTAAGGAAGTGAAGAGAGAGAGAGAGAGAGAGAGAGAGAGAGAGAGAGAGAGAGAGAGAGAGAGAAGAAGAGGATGAAGTAGATTCATGCCATTATATTGTTTGGTATTTATTTGGTATATTCTAGTCACAGAGACATATCTCTGTGAAATTCAGGCTGCTCTGCCCCGGAGAGCGCATCACCGCAAATGCAGCGTCTACCCAATTTTTAAAATTATTTTGGGTGGGGTTGGGGGCTGGCTTGGGAAACATAGCCATGCATTCTCAAACATATCAAACGACATCGACCCAAGATATTGCAGGACTATGTGAACATACAGAGAGAGAACATGATTCCAATTTTTTTAATGCAAGTAACCACGATTTTCAAAGCGAAAATTAAACTCGGATCAACCCGTGATGTTGTCGCCGTAACTGAATCACAGACAACAACAACATACAGTATTTGTACGGCGCTGAATCTTGATAGAAATCAAATCAAAGCGCACAAACACACACGTTAGCATTCATAACGCATTCAAACAAAAATGCAATACAAAGCGAACACACACTTACGACATAAATGGTATACAGCAGAAACAGACCTAAAGGCAAGAGAGAGAAGAGAAAGAGAGTGGAGCCTCAATGACGGGGGAACAGGTGGGTTTTGAGGTTAGATTTGAAAGCAGGGAGTCGGTCGCAGACAGTGGTGAGTCTTCTTGCACTCGTTATTTGCTAATAATGTTTTTTTCTAGGCCACCCCAGGCCAGTAAGGATGTTTCTCAGGCAGTGGTGTCTTAACTTTTTAAGCCCCTTATAGCCTGATTCCGCCCATGACATCCATTACTTTCTCCTACCAAGCCATCTAAAACCGCCCCCGTACACCCACTTCGTTATGTATTTTGGAGTTAAAATTGCAATATCAAAAAATCAAAAATATCACATAACAAAAAAAACATTGCAAGGTTAAACATTCTTCATTTATACAGAAACCCTGAACATTTGAAGTCAATCCATCAAGTAGTTATTTTTAAATATTTTTTTAAGCAAAGTACCCCATTTGGGGCCCAGTTTACCAACATTAATTTGGTGGTTACAGGGACTAGAGTCGTCATTTTAATCGGGGTTACAAGTGTTAAAGGGGGCAAATAACAAAATATCAACTATCTGAAAATAACATTTCAATCCTTCTTCTTCTTCTATCGCTCAGACAGTTTCCTGTCAATTATGAGTGCAGATGCGTCGTGCTGCCGTTATGCGCCTAACTAAGAAACAGTTAGGCCCAGCAAGTTATTTTTGTCGTAATTATCGTCTCGTTATGCTCATTCAGGATCAGTACCGATTCTGCTACAAGGCATTGTGGGATTTCATCAACCTGCGGATGACGGGCGGACCGTTCACGGACACCCTGGGACAGACACGAAGCGACACCATCTACGGCGTGGCCAGCCTCAGTCTGACCTCCCATCTCGACGATTTGCATATGTATTGATGATGTCATCGCGACAGTTTGAATATGTGTTGATGATGTCATCGTGACAGTTTGAATATGCGTTGGATTTTGTTGTCGCGACAATTTGAATATGTGTTGATGATGTCATTGCGACAATTTGAACATGAGTTGATGATGTCTTGACAATTTGAATATGTGTTGATGTCATCGCGACAATTTGCATATGAGTTGATGATGTCATCTTGACATGCATGTGTTGATGAATGGGAACGTTTGTGTACGTAGCTAGCATAATTATTATCAGTCATTTCTCTGTTGTTGTTGTTTTTTATTCTTTTTTTTTTTTTTAGAGATCACCAAAGAACTCAATATCTCTTTTTGTCTTTGTCTTGCGGTGCTACATTTAGCCTTTTAGGCAGAATTTTTATTTTTTATTTTATATTTTCTTTCAGATATGCTTGTACAGAAGAACCTCCCTTCCTTTAAGATCTCCAATTATAAGACTCCCTCCATATAAGACCTACTTCTCTGAGACATTGCCCTTCTTTGTAAGTATTAAAATCACCTCCCTTACAAGACCCCTCCCTTATAAGACCTCATTTTGGATTATTTTGGAAGGTCTTATAAGGGAGGGGTCTTATTAGGGAGGGGTCTTATAAGGGAGGGGTCGTACCTGTGTGTTTAGAAAGATTGCTACTGCTTCTTAGATTTAACCCTTTTCACCGCCAATGTCGCATTTTTGCACCACAATGATTTAACACCCATGTCATTAAAACTCTTGAAATCATGGTCTATTATTCAATGATATTGTGTTCCTAAATTTGAGCAGTAAGGATTGACCCTATTCTAAATGTGTCACAGAGAAATCCAACAGTATTGCAGACAAAAATCTTTTCTGTAGCCAAGTAGCTTTAATGGACATGTTTGGCTCAAAGATGGCTGGCAGTGGAAGGGTTAATGCGCCATCATCTGCATATCAAGATGTCCCCGTTACCGGTATTTGCTCATAATGTACGGGAGTTATACTTTGCACATTGAAGGCCTTTTTTGTGTGTTTTTTGGTTTGTTATCTGGTCATTTGTTGCTGTTCTTTTTTGTTCTGATCCTTTCCTTAAAATAAGTCCTAAAGTTTCCAAACAGGGCGATTTTGAGAGAGAGAGAGAGAGAGAGAGAGAGAGAGAGAGAGAGAGAGAGAGAGACTCAAATGTTTCTCGAATGTTTATTGAGGATAACTAAATAAGCACAAAATATGGCTTTTTTTTCATCAGGTCCTCATACAAAGCAAGCAAGCAAACATAAATTAAACAATAAACAACCACACAAATAAACTACAATCAAAGAGAGAGAGAGAGAGAGAGAGAGAGAGAGACAGTAATCTCTGTGTAGGCTTCATTCCATCTCACAAGGTTGATGCTCGTGTGCCTTTTATGTTCATATTAAACATCAACTACTGGCACACATTTTTTTTCCATACAATTAGTATTTAGTATATTCAAGTCACAGAGACTTATCTCTGTGAAATTCGGTCTGCTCTCCACCAGAGAGTATGTCGCTGCAAGCGCAGCGCCTACCCAATTTAACAAAAAAATTTTTTTTTATTTTGGAGGGGGGGATGCAGGGTGAGGTGGGGGCAGACTTGGGAAACCTAGCTATCAATTTGGCCATACCAGGCAGCAGGATTTCTCCCCGCTCTTACCGACTTTCAACTGCCGTGGGATTTTTACGTGCGTAAAGCGCAACGGGCCAGACTGGCTTTAAGTCCCCATCCGAAGGACTCGACGTTCAGTTCGATTTTCCTGTCGAACGAGAAAGAAAGGGCCGAGGAGGCCGGGATTCGAACCCGGGTCACTCACATTGCAGTCACGCGTTACATTTGGCAGGCAAACGTCTAAACCGCTCTGCCACCTTTTTCCCGTCATTGCGATGGGTCGTTAGATAGTAATTGACACATTCCATATTCTGATGTGCCCTAGTGTATAAAGCACAGATCAAGAGGAAGAAAAAAAATGAATGGTAGCGGTGGTGATGGTCAAGATGGGGATGATGATGATGTGGACGATAATGATTGCTATAATTGTGGTTTTCACCACTTGTACATTCATGTTATTGTAACTAGTAACAATACTGTTTCTGATATTGCCATTATGATCCCTATTTACTGGCTTAATTATCTTGATTCTGTTTCTGTTTCTGTACGTCGCAGACGCCACTTCTGACGATAAAACGCTTCACTTCTGTTATTTAGTACATCAATGAGAGTATGTATGTTTTGCTTTGCCTGCATGTCATGTCATTTGTATAATGACAAAAATTGTTCAATAAAAAATTAAAAAAGAGGAAGAAAAAACAACAACATGGGGAAAGGAAAATGTGTGTCATATGGACGAAACACAACATTTGGACAGTTGTGATGATGCATGGGAAAAAACCTACATTAAGTCGCTCAGAATGATTTTAGCAAAAAAACAAAAATAGTCAACAACCCCCAAAATATCAATTTTCTATTTAGGGCATATTTATGTCTATTTTATGTATTCTACCAGTATCCACAACATCAAAGACAATTTTGAATGATTTCTTCGATTGTTTTCTAAATCAAGTCAATAGAAACAAAGAGGCAAAGTTGTATCTTCTATGCCCAATTTCTGCAAATGATCTGTTTCGAATGCCACACTTCAAATAATTATAAAATAAAAACTGGACAAGATAACTCAATTGGGGTTTCTGTGTAATTAACAAGGAATACTTGCGCCACCATGAAAAATTAAAATCTCAATCTATGCCAACATTCCATTGTGTCTGTTTTCCCCATGCACTGTTACATTTTCTCAGAAGTGTGTGAACGGAAGGTGAGAAGGAATTATGAGTCACCATGGTAAATCATTGTTGAAGATAACATTTTATTGTGTAGTACAGACAAACCTCTATTTTAAGACTTCCAAAATGTCCGGAAAAATCGGTCGTAAATTGGAGGGGTCGTATGACGGAGGTTTTCACTGGCAGCCGTAGAAAGAAAAAGTTCAGCACAGTTCATACTCTCTTCTTCATGCACACATACAATGACATATTAAAACTGGATTTGGGTCTTTCCAACTCCATAGGATTGTGCAATCGATGTATTACAGTTTCACTTCGCCGACTTCTGTTAATCACCTCCACTCTCGTCCAAAGTCAGTGGTTTTCTTTTTCAAAGTCAGTGGTTTTCGTGCTTTTCCTACCCTCTCCGCCATCTTTTCTACAACAAGGGAAGCGACTCCGCTTTCAGGCCCTTGACCATGGTTGTTTCCCTTTGCTCGAAGTCTATGCAGACGACAACAACGGTCGTAAAAACCAACAAAATGGCGGTCGTAAGTCGCGTTTTAGAGGAAGTCGTTTAAGAGAGGTCGTTTACATAGTAAAATGCATCCGTGCCAACAAATCCGGTCTCAAATGAGAGGTGGTCGTTTAACAGAGGGTCGTAAAATAGGGGTTTGTCTGTATGAAAGCTTCAGCTATATGACCCATTCTTATCTTTTAAAAGGAGAGGAAAGACCCCACTGTTTCGCTTGCGACTGTTTTTATACTTTAAAACATGTGCTTACCGAGTGTGACGACCTCAGTGAAATAAGAGAAAAATATTTTACAAAGATGTCACTCGGTAAGCTTTTTAGAGATGTTCAAGTGTCTGTGATATTCGAGTTTTTAAAGGAAGTGAAATTTTTTTTATAAGATTTAGTTTTATGGTTTTTTAGAAAAGTGTTTGTGGTTTAACGTGGGAGAACTGTTCTATTTTGTGCTTTGACACAGAGTGAATAGCTCCGATATCACCGTTTATGGTGGAAGGGGCTTGTCTCTTTTAACCATCTATCTATCTATCTTTTTGTTGAGACGATTTATATTTATAGTTTATCTTATTTTAGGAGAAAAAGCTGGTTTGATGGAGCAAATATTATTTTGTTGTATTATATTTAAATTTAAATAGAATCAATTTGTAACACCCTTAATACGACTTTTTAATTTTTTTGTTTATTTTGTAGTTGGTATTGCTATGTGAAATAAGAGTTGAATGGTCCAACTCCATTTTGTTATCATCTTGTTAATATGCCTGAATACTATATCATGTGCCTTAATTGTCTGCTACTGATCACTTGAATCTCTGTATATCTCCTTATTCAGATTTGAAATGTAGTAGGCTATATTTTATAGTCTATTTCAGATGGTTCTGCAAACTCCGTCCAATTATTTGAACTGTGATAGAATTAGTGGGTATTTTTTATTTTATTTTTGTGAATATTTATATTATGAAAGAGAGAGAGAGAGAGAGAGAGGGGGGAGAGAGAGAGAGAGTGCCCAAGACTTATTAAAAAAAAATAATCTCCGTCCAATTGAGTTGCTAGATTTATAGATCTAGCAGTATTTGAAAAAAAAGGAACGCTGTTTGGATTTGCTGTTTTGCTTCCAATATCGACTGACTGATTGACTGAAGAGATAGATTTAGGGGAAATTGGGATATGCAGATTTTTGGTCTAATGTTGATTGATTGATTGATTGAAAAGAGAAACTTTTGGAGTTAAGTTTGTGTGATGCTTATGAAAATGTCCAAGTCACTGTGATAAATGTTATATTGCAAAGATTGAAATTAAACATTGGCATCTTGTCAAGTTAATTCGCTTTCTGATTGCCGCATGCAGGTTTTAATTGTTATGCTGTGATAATTTACATATCGAGCTTTAGATTGTCGATGATGCTAGAATGATAATGTGGTGATTAATTTAAAGTTAGCTTTATAGCTAATCTTGATGATTTTTTTGTTTGTTTGTTTGTTTTTTGCCCCTTGCAAAGAAGGTTCTCTTTTCTTCAATGATTTGCACATACAAACAAAAATGAATGCAAACATCATCAATAAGTATGAACAACTTATTAACAATCCAATTACACCATAGCATCGGAAAATGAGAAAATAGGCGTAGTGTTTACATATGCATACAACTTCATCTTTTTCATATACAAAACATAATACCTACAAATCAAAGCCTACAAGAATACATTACCTGCTAATACGGGTTTCTTTTCCAATTATATACCCACTCACCCATTGTCCATTCTCCCCCCCCCCCCCCTCGCTGTCAGATGAACAGAACAGGTTGTGACATAATAATATGTTCATTATTGTTATGCAATTACTTGTCTTAGAATAAATATGTTTACAGATTTGACATTAAATTGTTTTTTTAAAAGCAGTCAAACAAGCACTGAAATTATTTTTTTTCTTAATCTTGATGATTTTGATCATACAGTTGAACTCCATTATAAGAGACCCCCCCCCCCCCCCCCCCCCCCCCCCCCCCCCCCCCCCCCCCCCCCCACACACCCCCCCCCCCCACCCCCCCCCCCACCCCCTACCCCCCCTCCCGCCCGTAAAGACTCCCTCCCATTTAAGACCTACTTCTCTGAGACATTGCCCTTCTTTGTAAGTACAGTGGAACCTCCCTTATAAGACCTTCAAGAATCATCCAAAATGAGGTCTTATAAGGGAGGGGTCTTATAAGGGAGGTAATTTTAATTCTTACAAAGAAGGGCAATGTCTCAGAGAAGTAGGTCTTATGTGGGAGGGAGTCTTATAATTGGAGGTCTTATAAGGGAGGTTCCACTGTATTAACATTATCCCCTTTATACAACTCCCTCCCATTTAAGACCTATTTTGGATGATTTTTGAAGGTCTTATAAGGGAGGTTCCACTGTATAAATTATGGTTATTGTTTTGTTTGAGCTTCAGATAGTAATGATGATTAATTATGAGCTTTTGATAGTCAGCTAAGTTAAAACCACATAAGCAATGATTACTTTAGATAGTCCATTGACATATTATTGAACTTATTACGAAAACTAATAACTTGTATGAAAAAAAGGCTGCTGAAATATAAAAAGCAAAGCCTCTTTTTTATATTTCTGCAATCATTGTTTGATACAAGTTAGTAGTTTTCGTAATAAATCCAATAATACGTCAATGGACTATTTAAAGATAATCCGTTTTGACTCCAAGCCATCGTTATATCATGCTTTAGATAATGTGAACTTCAAAACAGAGCATTTGTTTTGATGAAAAATATCAATAAATTTGTTATTTATAATGATGCCTTCGTCGTTTTGTTGTTGTGGTTTTTCCTGTGAAAGAATGGGGACTTTGACACATTTTATTCACTGAATGTTGAAGGTGCAGAGGATTTTGACGATGATAATGATAATGAGGTAATAAGCTCAAAACAGTGTCTTTGACAGCACTACACTACAGCCAGCAACACCCCACACTGGAGGGGGAAAAAACGCTTTCCGAAGGCTTGTTTGACAAAAAGGCATTCTCTTCTACATCATAGCTTTTCTGATGATAATCAGCTGTACATTTCTGCCCACCTGAGTCAGTTAGATCAAATGATTTCTTCTTCTAAATTGTGCATTTTTGCTGTTAAAACATGGATGTCCTATAACAAACTGCAACTAAATGCTGAAAAGACAAAGATGATTCTTGTAGCCTCAAATCATACAATTAAAACTCAGGTTCTCCCAGGTTCTGTCGACATTGATGGCACTGAGATCAAGCTATCAATATCTGTCCGAATTCTAGGTGTTACTTTGGACCAAACCGTGTGTGTGTGTTGTGTATGTGCGTTGTGTATGTGTGTGAGCAAACATGTATGCTTGTGTGTGTTTTGGTTTTGTGGGTTATGTGTGCACGCATGTGTATGTGTGTGTGTGTATGCATGCGTGTGTGTCTGTCTGCGTGCGTACGTTGTGTGTGAGTGTATTTGTATGTGTATCCTCAGACGTTTTGTGTATGTGTGTTGGTGTATGTGGTCAGTCCGTGCAACTCAGTTGCTATGGCTTTGTGTGTGTGTGTGTGTGTGTGTGCGCGCGTGCGTGCGCAAGAGAGAGAGAGAGAGAGAGTTGCTTTGTATTTTTGTTATCTACTTGTTCATGAATAATTGATTGTAAAGCGCTTTGGGCTCATTTGAGGTAAAGCGCTATATAAATGTACTATTATTATTATTATTATTATTATATACATACACACACGCGCGCAAACATACGCACACACACACACACACGCGCACACATACCCACACATGCACGCGCGCACAAGCACACACACTCATACATACATACATACACACACACGCGCGCGCACACACACACACACATAGCATTAGCACGCGTGAACACACACACACACACACATACATACACATACGCGCGCTCATAAGTACACATACACGCGCACTCATGCGCACGCACACGCACGCACACACACACACACACAGGCGTATGTGCGAGACGCGAGAACAAACATCTCCAAACCAATCACTCAGCAAAAAGTCACAGTCACCAATTTGTCCCACACCATAACAGTCATTGACAGGTATGCAGATAATAAGTATTATCAGGGAGAGAAAGAGGGTGGGGGGGGGGGGGGGGGGCAAAGAGAGAGGGGAAAGAGACAGAGAAACAAAACACCACAATCATAGAAAAAAGAAACACGGTGGCGGGCAAAGAAAACGAAACTGCTGAGGCAGAGAGAGAGACATAGACAGAGAGATACAGAGACAGAGACAGAGACCAGAGAAAAAACCCCACAATCATAGAAAAAAGAAACACGGTGGCGGGCAAAGAAAACGAAACTGCTGAGGCAGAGAGAGAGCGAGAGAGAGAGAGAGACATAGACAGAGAGATACAGAGACAGAGAAAAAAACCCACAATCATAGAAAAAAGAAACACGGTGGCGGGCAAAGAAAACGAAACTGCTGAGGCAGAGAGAGAGAGAGAGGGAGGGAGAGAGAGAGAGAGAGAGAGCGATAGAGATACAGAGACAGAGACACAGAGAGAGAGCAGAGAGAAAGGGAGAGAGAAAGAGAGAGAGACAGACAGAGAGAGAGAGCAGAGACACAGAGAGACAGAGACAGAGACAGAGACACAGAGAGAGAGATACTGTGAGATACAGTCATAGTATATTAATAGCCGAGTAAACGTGTGTCCTGATAGCTTTTTTGACACACTCCATTGTTTCATTTCAGCCTCGGCGACGACATCACATCACAAGAAGGTCAGCCCAACTAAAAAAAAAAGATCACTTTTCACGACTCCGCGCGCTAGAGATAAACAAGCGCAATCACTCTTGCAAGCAGGCTTCGATAAAACGGCCAAGAAAGACCTCCAACCAGAACATGTCTGCTAATGCGTGCCAAGTCGGTCGTCTCCGAGGCGGCAGATGCTATTCTGGCGGGCTGGGCTAGAATTTGTTTATAGTGACCAATGCACGCGCACACACTTATAATTAAGAATCTATGTATATATTGTACATAATAATTATGTTCCTCTCCCACTCTCCACCCTCTTCCCTGTCTTTGTAACTTGTTTGTTTCTTTGTTTCTTTCCCCCTCTTTTCCCCTTTCTTTATTGCTTACCATTTTGGAATCTTTAGTTCCTTCGTTTGTTTGTGTGTGATTTTTTACGGATGGCTTAATGAAAAAAGTATTTAATTTGCTTTATGTTCCATGGGGCAATGTTCCATCTGGACATAAAATTTTGGGTAAAGGTCAAGATGTGCCACACACCCCCCCCCCCCCCCCCCCCCTACCTATCTCGGTTAATTGTATTTTTTCCGTTTTTGTCTTTCTTACCATACATAAAGCTGTATTTTAGGAACATTTTTAGCTAATAACCTTTTTGGAATACTAACCCTAACCCTAACCCTAGCCCTAACCCTAACCCTACCCCCCACCGTATAAGACGGAAAAACGCAACGAACCACAACTGTGACAAATCGCGGTGTACTGCAGTACATAGTGGGGGGTAGGGTTAGGTTTAGGGGTAGGGTTAGGGTTAGGGTTAGTATTCCAAAAAGGTAATTAGCTAAAAATGTTCCTAAAATACAGATTTATGTATGGTAAGAAAGGCAAAAACGTAAAAATACAATTAACCGAGAAATGCATGGGGGGTGGCACATCTTTACCTTTACATGCACCCACGCACGCACGTGTGTGTGTGTGTGTGTGTGTGTGTGTGTGTGTGTGTGTGTGTGTGTGTGTGTGTGTGTGTGTGTGTGTGTGTGTGTGTGAGACAGAGAGAGAGAGAGAGAGAGAGAGAGAGAGAGAGAGAGAGAGAGAGAGAGAGAGAGAGAGAGAGAGTCAACTACCACTCTCATTCGCTGCCCCCTCCATCCCCCCTCTCTCTCCATCCTTATCCCCCTCTATGCCTCTTCCCCCTCCTCCCTCCCTTTTCTTCTCATTTCTGCATGTAAATAATATGTATATTATATTATTTAGCTTTCTTGTTTGATTTACTTTATTTTCCCCCAGGGCTGGGTAGAACAAAGCATGTAACTTGCTTATCTCATGTTCCCTAGTTAAATACAATTTCGTTTTCGTTTTCGTCTCTCTCTCTCTCTCTCTCTCTCTCTCTCTCTCTCTCTCTCTCTCTCTCTCTCTCTCTCTCTCTCTCTCTCTCTCCACATGTGCGCCAGCACAATTACTACAATGTCAGTAAAAAAGAGTTCGGCCTTTTTTGAAAAACGCTCATATGGGATTTATTGTGTTTTAGATTAAACAAACTAACGATACAAATTAACTACAACAGAGCTCAAAGATAAAAGCAACGCACATCAAAATAATTTGAAAATATATATGATAAAGGTCTTGGTATAAGTTTTTCTTGGTTAAAATACTTTCCTATAGAATCAATGTTTTTTAAAAATTGGGCACAGAATGGGTGGGGTGATGGGCCGAAGGAAAACAAAACTGCTAAGCACTTTGGCATAATTATAAGATAATAACATTCACATAAGCATTGATAAGGGAACAAGAAAATCGCACCAAGAGCATTCAAGCTTAGCTAGAGAGATTAATGACATGCTATATAAAAAAAAAGTGCTCACATGAAAAACGAAATCTACACAAAATACATAATCGTATAAAATCAAAATATCAGATCTTCAAAAACGTAACTTGTTTTAAAACAAAAACAAAAGAAACATGGCTTAATTTAACAACCATAGCTATGCTAACTTACTGCACATTCATTTTCATTTTGTTCCTCCATCTAGGATTTTTTTTGCATGGTTTCAATTAAGACCGTTTTAAATCCCAATGAAAAAGCAGGAATTCAAACGTTAAATCATCTGTGTGGGGTACACATCCTTATAACTATTTTGGTCCTGTGCAAGGTTGTCGTTTTCCCCACGGTTATATGCCTTCAAAACAATTCATCAAAATGACCAAAGTCCCAGCATTAAATTAAAAAAACACGCCACAATCCACAAGCTCTAAGCCACACAAAAGAACGCATAATAATAGTAATAATAATTTTAAAAAAATATAAAAAAATTTCATTTGCATAGCGCAAAATCCATTGCAAATGCCCTTTGTACACAGCGAAATTATTTTATGATAATGATTCTAAGAAATATATAGAGAATGTTTGCACTAACATTTATAAGGGACGTTTTGTGCTTTAGATTAAACAAAACAATTAATAAAAATAATGTACACCAAAATGATTTGAAAATATATATTGTAAAGGTCTTGGTATAATTATTTTCTTGGTTAAAAGAATTTTGCTACAGTATCAATTTTTTATTAACAATTGGGCAGAAGATCGAAAAAAAAGTTATGCTATTCACATAGACATAATTAGAAGCTTATAGCTTTAACATAAGCATAGATAAGGGACAAGAAAATTGCTTCAAGATCATTCAAACTTGGCCACGAGATATCAATGCCACGTTATATAATTTAAAAAAAAAGATTGTTTATATGAAAACCGACACGAAACAAGGCAGTGCCCTTAACATCATTCCTACACAAAAAAATAATAAAGGTTAAAGCAACACTATCCTACACAAAATACATAAACGTATGCAATCAAAATATCAGATCTTCCAAAACGTTACTGTTCACGACCTTTCAGTCTCAAAGTCTGTTTTTCTCACTTTCATGACAATAACCATAGGCTGATCCTAACCCTATCTCTGTTATGGGATTGGTAGAATGTTGCCTCTCAGTGAAAATGTACAATGTGAAAATTTGACTGGGATGTCTGAAGCACAACTTGACCAAGAAGTGTACACTTGTTAAGTTTTCTCACGGCTGATAATCTATAAGCATGCTGGCTGTGTTGTTTTCAATTACTTTCAGGCTGTCATTAACAGAGGAATAAAAGATCGCGTCAGTTGTAAGGTTCCTCAAAATCGCAATTTATAAAACAAAATAGGTGTGAAGCATTTCATAATTTTAATAGTACCTTTTCACAGAGCAATTAAGGATGGTACTTAACGTTGGACAAATTCACTAATAATAAATAATGAATGGTGCACTTATAGGACAGTTAACTATATACTACACATCATAGGGACTTGGATTTGTATGAGGCTTTTTCTTTTTTATTCTTTTTTCTTTTTTCGTTTAAGATGTGACATTTTTCTAAACTTTTTGTTTTTCAAAAATGGAAATTAATTGTCCCCTTGTTCTCAACTAATGACATTCTTAATTAAACTGCAAAGGGTAACAAGGGCAGAGATTTACAACAATAACGAACACGGTTTGTTTTTCTGATATGGGCTGAATATTGTAATCTGGTTAAATGAAATTTAAAAATGAAAGAAAAAAAGCAGTCCATAAACGTACATCCAGATTAAAGACGACAGAGAGAGAGAGAGAGAGAGAGAGAGAGAGAGAGAGAGAGAGAGAGAGAGAGAGAGAGAGAGAGAGAGAGAGAGAGAGAGAGAGAGAGAGAGAGAGACAGAGAGAGAGAGAGAGAGAGAGAGAGAGAGAGAGAGAGAGAGAGAGAGAGAGAGAGAAGAGAGAGACTGTTGACTGTCTAATTCGTACTCATGACTACAGGGCCTGAGAGCAACATACTCCCGTTCTTAAAGAACTGTGAGTATGCACTTGAAAAAAAGGAACTCTCTACCACTCCAGGGAGTCTTTCTGAAAGCGGGGAAGTCTCGGGGAGTTCTTGGAGTGGAACTGGGTGTACCACCTCCTGTGCTTGGAGATGACGTAGTCTTCCTTGGACTTGACGAACATGGGGCAGTCAATGTACGTCATGTTGTTCCACACCATGAAGTCGCGTTCAAACTGCAAAGCATTGAAGAAGAAAAACGTTTATGAGGAACCGGTGCAGACGGTTAGGTAGCTTTGTGCCCCCGTCTCAATGTGTCATTAATGTTGCCTCTATGTGTACCACAAGCCCCAGTCTCTATGTGTCCCGTTCTCTATATGCCCCCATCATCTAACTATCCGTCTGTATGTGACACAAAAACCTAACCCTAACCCAAAACCTTAACCCTAATCTGAAAACCTATCTCTATCTATAACCAGAAACCCAAATGGCAAATGTTAAGAAAAGCCCCGCCTCTTCCATTCATTTCAGACGGTTTTCGAGGTTAGGGTTAGGGATAGGTTTAGGGTCAACTTAGTCATCAACGTTTATTTTTGTGTGTATTTGATACTAAACTGACCCTAACCCAAACCCTAACATGGAACCGTCTAATCCGCAAAGAAAAGAATTGATGTTATGTTATGAGATCGACATTTAACTGACCCTGAACCTATCTGTAACCTCATCCCAAACCATATTCCTAACCCTAACCCTAACCTAAACCGTCTGAAATGAATGGAAGGGGCAGAGGAGGGGACTTTTCTTAACATTCGCCACCCAAATCTATTCATACCCCTAACCCTATCCCTAACCCAAGGAGACACATAGAGACGAAGGCACATCGAATTGATCCCGGTTTCTGAAACACAGGTCTAGGCTAGAAAAGAAAAGAAACTATTCCACAGTTTGTTCAGTCTCCAATGCACCAATATCATCAATAGGGCATTTGTCGCGTGCTGGTGACCTTGAATTTAATTGAGTTGAATTTAGAGAACTGAATAAGAGAGGTCAGCGTAACTCGGGCAGAACGAGCTCGGGCAAGTTAGTACTGTAGTATAGAGAACGAATACTCGTAGCAAATACCCTATTCATCATGGCTTTTCTTCGTGGACGAAAATCAAGATCAAGTCAAGATTGTTTATGTCGCATAGATTGAGAAATATTGGTATTAATTCAAACATTTTGCATGCGTACTACCATAACTGCATTGAGTCTGTGCTTACTGTTTCTTAAGCAAGTTGGTTTGGAAGTCTATGTTTGAAGAACAAGCGAGTGTTGGATGGATGATGTGGTGAATGTAAAGTTGTCAGAAAGAGAGAGACAGGTTTGAATGAGCTATATGAAAGGCGAACCAAGCGAAAAGCCAGGAAGATTGCGAATGACACCTCTCATGTTTTGTACAGTCACTATGAACTCTTACCTTCGGGACGCCGCTACAAGACTTTTAAAGTTAACAGAAATCTTTCATCCCCAGATCCATCCACCTCTTAAACTCATGATCGTTTTGAATGTGTGCTCGTGTTGAAAGATTCTACCTGAATCATTATGTTGTAGTCCTACAATATGTACTTTATACTCATGCATGCCAACTGTCAATGTCCTTATGCATTTTGTAATACTTATGTGACTTGTCATCCACAAATGTGCTTATATTTATGCATGCTGAATGTCAATGTGTCTGTTGTACAGCACCTGGACGAAATTTCTCCTTGGGAGATATTAAAGTGATTTTGAATTTGAATTTGAATAGATGCGTTGACACATAGGCACGTGGACACATAGCCACTCGGAAACATAGACACGCCATTACGGGCACAAGAACACGTGGACACAAAGACATATAGACACACAGACACTCAAACACATTGGCACGTAGCCGGAAGGAACTTCCTGAGCGAATATTGGTTCGATTTAGTTAGAGGTGTCCAATGGTCATTTAGACTGACGAAAACATCCACTGGACAATTTAAAGCTTTCTGGATAAATCTACACATAATTCAACAGTATGACTAACGGTAAGTCACATTAACCAATGGTCATTTTAGCAAAATAAGCAATACCTTTCACTACTAGAAACAGCTGACTTCATTTAACAATTTAAAACAAAATCTGTATAACTTTTAGTCTTATTAGAATATACTGGGGCTCTCTGGGGTAATAATTTCCACATTTCCCCGCGGGCAATTGCCTGCAAGACAATTCCCCATAAACGATTAGCAAAATGACAACACTTTCTTTTAATTGACCAGCGGCCAGTTGCATGAATTTTCATAATGATCATTACCGTTCACAACCAAGGACTTCTGGACACGGTATACAATTATTTGAGAAATAAGCACACTGAACAGTATAAAAAAAAGCCAGTGCTTCTAATGATTGACCTAAGTCAGCATTCCAGAACTCCACTAATATAATGTCTGTTTTCTGGCATATCTGTCAGTGTTAAACGTGTGCGACAATATGCGTACCGAGATCAACGCATATTGTTGCCCGAATCACGCCGGGTGACAATAATATGTGTCGGGCGACAATATCCGTCGGGCGACAATATGCGTACTAACACACGTCTCTTTTGCTCCTCTTACCTGCCTAGCCGATCCGATTATGTACACTGATTTTGCAACTGGAGCTGGCATGGACCTGGACATGTAAAACTGCTGCACCACCTTCTGGACAAGGGGTGCAACTGGAGTGAGGCTGAAAGTAAGTACCATTGTGCCGAACAATGTATCCACCATCACATAAGTTACGGCAGGGCCAACCTTTAAAAACAAAGAAAGAAGCAAAACATTAAAAAAAAGCATATTATTTTCTCTCACTCTGAGATACAAAACTGTCCTTCGATTATAAGCTCTAATCCATTTAATTCATATGAAAAGAAAAATGACAGAAAATAAATAGATCGACTAGTTTCTATGCAATTGGACATAAAGATTCAGGCCTGCTATAAAAAAAAAGCCGTAAAAACATTATCAACAGAAACATATTCTTTTATGATTGGTGAATGACATTTTATGCCCACAAAGTAGCAGCCTATTCCCACACCCAATAGTCTTAATTCTATACAAAGAAAGAAAGACATAACAATGTTTTAAAAACAAAGTTTGAAAAAGTTTCAGTACCAAAACGGTAATCCAGGACACTTCATACATGGTGTTTCGAAATGTAATGAAAAGAAAGGTCTGGATCTCTTCAAATTTGGCCCCAAGTGAGCATATTTTTGGAATTGCCCAGTTAGCCACCCTTCTATATCTATCTCCTCCCAAACCACTCGAGCCAGCGACTTGGGATTTGGGGTGTGGATGGCTGTCGGGATCCTTAACAGATTCCGCCCAGTGAGGTCCCCCCAATCATCGTTAAGGGGGGCGTTAACATGAAATTTACATTCCAGTGGGAGATAAATAGAACAGCCACCGTGTTCCATTCATGGAATAACCGTGACGTCCCACGGCCCGTGGTCCCACATACGGTTAATTTAGTGGAGGAATTGCTGGTACCCACGTGTCGTCATATCCGGCCACAAGGAGCGCCATCTTAGTCCTTTTTTTGAAAAATGCCATCGATGCTGCGTATTTGGCTGTTCCAATTCGAAACTTAATCTAAACTGTATTTATAACATCTGCCACATTTAGATAACATTTTCACTTGTTTACACACAAATAAGGACTAAGATGGCGACACTTCCGTTGGAATGGTCGAGATGCGCACGCAGGTGGGTTGGAGCCATAAACTATGAAAGGTATGCTAACGGCGTAAACTAATTGATTTTAAAGCTATTTCAATTCTTTCGAATTTTCGTAAGCATACTTAAAAATCCTAGCGCTGTGGTAAGGGTCAAAGGGGGGTAATTTGTAGGATAGGGGGCAGGGCGAGAATGGGTGCGCGTGCATGTATGAATGACGCGAGAGAGAATGAGAGGCGGGAATGAGGCTAGTGTGATGCTGGGACGCTAGAGAAGACGGACCGGGCTGCAAGATGGGGACGAACTGGAAGGCAATGTGAAGAGGTGGCCACGACGAGGAGGCGAGGTGAGGATGTAAGGCGAGGTAGATAGAAGCGGGGTTGGGATGGGAGGGTAGGGGGAGGTTAAGAGTAGGGATTCACTAAAATGGCGTCGCCGACAAAATAATATCGTATGCGGGGGTAGTTGAGTAGGGTGGCTCTAGAAAAATTAACGTCTGCTTCATCAAGCAGCTTCAAGTTCAACATAATTATTT
Source organism: Phymorhynchus buccinoides (assembly GCA_017654935.2). NCBI lineage: Eukaryota > Metazoa > Mollusca > Gastropoda > Neogastropoda > Raphitomidae > Phymorhynchus > Phymorhynchus buccinoides. Next base: position 36,808,969 of record CM065705.1, on the reverse strand, counting down.
TCGATCGTAATTGAAAGTTGTTTTGAGTAAGAGGTTGCTAAAATATTGAAAACGTACTTTGTTTAGAATAATTTATGGAGAAGATTTGGGTAAATTAAGGAATGGGAAGTTTGTAGAATTTATTCAATTTTAATTAGTCTAGATCTAAATATTTTGGGCAGACGGTCGTTTAGGATTTTCGCGCGTTAGTGTAGCGATTTTGGCACTACAAGGGCGACCTCGTTTTCGATTGGAATAAAACAAAATTACTAACTTTTTTGGCATTGAGTTCTTTTAATTTTGTAGGCTAAATAGTAAAGGGGGAGGGAATACTTTAATATAGTACGAGTTTATTTTGGATTTTAATGGAAGAGAGAAGTTTGCAGGTAGTTGAAGATCTATGAAAAGAGTACAGGGAAAGAAGAGGTGTTGGTGAGACAACAGTGGAGAACTGGCAGGGAGAAAAAGGAAGGTGGGTCAACTGTGAGTAGGTTGACCCATTCGTTTTTGGTTTTTCGATTTTGTTCAATTTCGTTATTTTTGCTGCATTGTTTTGTGAACTGTGATTTGTTTCCAAACTTAAATAGATTAATTTAAAATAAATAAATAATAATTTATTACCATGGTGGAATTATAAAAACAATTCTTAGACATGCTCTTGAACCTGTGTAGGATCATGTGGAGTTATTAACATCAGTGGACTATGATTAAGGGTGACATAGATATAACTGGGGTCTAGGTGACCTGGTCACCTGCATCTCGTGTTGAAATTTGTTTTGTTTTCTTTTGGGAATGAAAATAAAATAGATTTGTTTTCTTATCTTTTGGGAATGGGCAGTCTCAGAGCCATTGATTCGAGGCAGTACCCTTTGACTCGGCTTGGTTTGCCGGGTTTGAGGGGGGCCTTGAAATCGCGGGCTCTTTTTGGGGGAAAAAGATGGTTAGGGTGGCAAGAAAGGTTGGGAAGGAGGGGGGAATGGAAGGGTGGTTTGGGAATAGGCTGTCTTGGAGCTATTGATTCGAGGCAGTACCCTTGACTCGGCATGGTTTGCCAGGTTTAAGGGGGGCCTCGAAATCGCAGGCTCTGGGAAATAAAAGGGGACCAAGGCGAAGGAAAGGGGGGAGGAGGCTTTGGGAAAAGGGAAGGGGGGGGGGGGGAGGCTTGGGGTGTGGCTAGTAATTTTGTTAGTTTGGGTTCTCTTCCTGTGGACTCCTTTGTAGCGTAGGAAAAGATAACTTTTAAGATTTATTTTCTTTTATTGGGGTTGTGCCCTTTTCTGGATGGTATTATTTTAACCTTTGAAGGATTAACCATACTAGGGTTTGTGGAAGGATTAAGCTTGGACTACTGGAACTTTTCACTAGTATGAGTGGAAGTTTTAAAATATAAGATTTTTGGTGTTAAATTTGTTTGAGGGTAAGGGGAGAGGCGGTATTGCCTCCATTTTTACCTAATCCATTTTCTGACCGCAGTTCCGGGTTACATCATTACTTGAATTTTTACTCCTCTGTAACTCGTCAGCTCTTTACGAGTGGGATAAAGATAAGAATTGGCCGTTCAAGGTTTTATCTAAGTGAGTATTTCTAATTTATATTGGGACGTGCACCCTGGTATAACTAACTAATTTTATCCAACTCCAAGTTGATCATAAACAAACTATGTATGTTAGTTGTCCTCTAAAAACAATTTAAATGTTTTCCACTCATGATCCTACACATGAAAATAATAAGATAAAGAGCAAATAAAATTTAGTAAACATTAATATTTGACAGCACATTCCACTATGTTTTAGCAATCAAAAAGGATGGAGTCTCCTTTATTGAGTGCACTTCAGCTAATCAAGGCTACTTTCTATAATATTTATTACCCTGGGCTTGTATCTCAAGTTTTTTGGGGATATATCTCATGCTTCGACATGAGTCCTAGTTAGCAACAGGGTATAAGATAGATGGTGTGGGTAGCAATTATGTTATGTTTTTTCTATTTTTTGGTTCTCTAAAATGATTATTGACATGCCTGATAGTTGTTCGTATTGGGGCAAGTGTGAGTAGGGCTCACGAGCATGGAAGGGGATCCATGGCGGGAGACTATTTACCGGCTTTTGGGGGAGGAGAAGGAGGAGGATTAGGGTTAGGAGGAACACTTAGAGGATTTAGAGGAGGGGAGGCATATAATTAAACTAGTTCAATCTTTTTCGAACTTATCAGATAACGGGGCCACTTGATTTAATTGGGAATCAGGGAGAGCTTTCGGCTGGTTATGATCGATAAAGGTTGTTGCCCCAATTAAAGGTAAGATGTTACGCATGGAAGAGGCATGGAACGCAAGGGGTGAATGTTAGCAAAATCGAGATCTTACTAAGATAATGCCATGATTAGAGCAGGAGGAGGGGATGAGAGGAAAAGTCGGCACAGGTAGAAGGACGGATGAAAGAGACTCCATGGGGAAAGTGGAGAGGGGGAGGAGAAGAAGGCGAGATGGGAAGACTGTCATGTTTAATGATGGCGTGTCAGCTGGGGAAGCTACAGAATGAAAAGGCACAAGTGGGAAAAAGGAGGGAGGGATGTTGGATCCAACACAATTGGGGGAGGGGAGGTTTAACAGGAATTGTGCACTTTTTGGCTCTCTGCTCCGGTGCATACCAAAGTTTGCATTATTTATGTCTATAGAGGAGGGGAGAGGTCATAAGTGTTGGATAGTGGATAGTAGTACTGTTTCATGGGCATTTGAAGAACGATCTGAAGTTAGTAAGAATACTGTGACCATGAGTTTTAACTTACACGAGAACAACATTAAGCAACTCAATATCATTCTAAATTTTAGTAGAAGCAGAAGGGTCTTGGCTGGGGATATTTTCAAATGTTTTCCACCGGAGTGATAACACGTGGGTGTAACCCTGACTAAGATTACCTGTTCAGTTAGCTGTTCGTCTGGCAAGTGTGGGTAGTGTCGCTCTCACAGCCGGGGTCTGTGAGTCCACACAGAAGGGGTCTGTGTGGTGGCCACTCAGCCGGGGCCTGTTTGGTCAGATACTTATTCGCCAGCTAAAGGAGGTTTAACAGCTCAATCTTCATTGTCCTTAACTTTGTGCAGGCCTTGTTACTCGATGGAGGGATAATCGGGGAGGTTTGATACTTGGATTTGGTAGATGAAGGTTATTGTCAGAATTAAAATATAAGGAGGTATTCACGGAAGAGTCAGTAGGAATTCTGTGCCCGTGAGGACTTCCCTTATATGAGAACGGTTAATGTAAATTAATGGAAATTTAAAACAAGATAGGAAAAATTGTAATGTTTGGAAATGAAGCCATGTTTTTGTTTTATTGTAATTTCTGTTCATGTTGAGTTAAAAAAAAAAATGCATGTAGGGGTACAATTACTTGAAAGCAAAGTGAATCTATAATAATATTTTAACCTGATTGTTATTTGCAAATCTAATTTAAAATTCATAATTTTGGTCTTGAAGGGAATGTATTCATTCATTAAATTTTATTTTTCATATTTTGAATTTGAGTTGTTGCAAAAAATTCAATTAATAAATTTATATACAATAATAACGACACTAAAGGTCTACTAATTCTAACGAGGATTTCCCGTTAATTTTTCATTATTCCTTCGCCCCTTTGTTACCTGTGGTTTGTTTTTTCCGATTTGATTTCTATTTTGGTTTATTTTAAGCATGAGTTTAATTCTTTTGATATTTTTTTATTTTCAAACCATATGCAAACCCCGGGTATAATATAAAAAATATTTTTTTTTTTGAATTTGGGGGGGGGGGGGGGGGGAGTATTTTGGGAGGGATGACATTGGGGGGGAGGATGGAGGTTTGCATGGAGTGAAGAGGAGGAAAAGAGAGGATGGGAAGGAGTGAAGAGAGAGGATTGGAGGTTTGCATGGAGTGGGAGGAAAAAGAGAGGATGGGAGGATTTCAGCATGGAGTGAAGAACGGAAAAGAGGGGGGAGGGGAGGATATAGGTTTGCCGTGGAGGGATGGGAGGAAGTGAGGATGGGAGGATTGGAGGAAAAGACTTGGAGGTTTGCATGGAGTGGAGAGGAGGAAAAGAGAGGATGGGAGGGAGGATTGGAGGTTTGCATGGAGTGAAGAGGAGGAAAAGAGAGGATGGGAGGTTTGGATGGAGTGAGGATGGAAGAGAGATGAGGAGGATTGGAGGTTTGCATGGAGTGGAGAGGAGGAAAAGAGAGGATGGGAGGTTTGGATGGAGAGGAGGTTTGCTGGAGTGAAGAAAAGAGGAGGTTTGGATGGAGTGAGATGGAGGAGGAAAAGAGAGGATTGGAGGTTTGAGAGATGGAGTGGAGAGTGGGAGGAAAGAGATTTTTTAGGAGTGAAACTATGCAAAAGAGGATGGGAGGATGGAGAGAGAGGATTTTGGATGGATGGAGAGGTTCGGATGGAGAGGAGAATGGATTGGAGGTTTGGGAGTGAGGAGAGGAAAAGAGAGGATTGGAGGTTTGGATGGAGAGGAGGATGGGAGTTTGATGGATGGAGAGGAGAAGGTTCGGAGGAAAAGAATGGATTGGAGGTTTGCATGGAGTGGAAGAGGAGGAAAAGAGAGGATTGGAGGTTTGGATGGAGTGAGGATGGAAGAGGAGGGGTGGATTGGGGGATCGGCGGCTCTGTGCTGGGCCTGTGGTGACACGGGGGGTCCCTGACACCTGTTGTTGGCGTAGTGTGTCCAGTGTGTGCTGTGTGTCTGTCATGTGGGTGTCCAGTTGTTGTGTCTAGGTGTAATTTGAAGTTTTCTAGGTTCTTGTTAAAACGTTTGTTTGAAGATTTTTCTTTTGTATTTTAATAAGTAATATTGACTGGGAGTGCGAGTTTCATAAAGGGATAATTGGGTTTTAGTGTGGATTCCTTTGTAGAGGGGTCCACAACTTGTAGATGGGGAATGGAGGGAATCCTTTGTAGAGGGTTTCCTCGGGTTAGTTTATGTGCGGGAACTAGTATTATTTAGAAGAAAGGGTAGGGTAAATGATTTTGAGTAGGGAACTGTTAGATTTATTTATGAGGTGTTATTAAGGTGGATTCCTTTGTAGAGGGGTCCACAACTTGTAGATGGGGGGTTGAGGGAATCCTTTGTAGAGGGTTTCCTCGGGTGGATTTTACTTTTACGGGTAGTTATAATTTGGAAGGGACATTATGGGGTTATGTAGGGGACTGATACAGGGTGTTATACTATTAGAATGGAGTCTTTGTGTTACATCATTACATACATGATGCTTTGAAGTTTATGTTGAGTTGGTTACTGTTAATTTTTTATATTATGTTGATGTTATTTACATTTGATTGCAACAATGAGTGTGGAACTGGGAGAGAGGAAAAGGGGGAGGGGAACCAAAAAATATGGAAGGGGAGGAATAGGATGAGAAGAGAGGAAAGTTGGTGTTGAGTTTTTGTGTGAAGTTTTTGGTTTGGAATTGGTGGCTGAAAGAATATTTGAAGGAACAAGATGGTGCTTTGAATTTTTATGTTTTATTTAAATTCTGAGTTGGCGTTTTCATTTTATAATTGAACCTGTTTGAGTTTTTTAGTTGCGAGTTTAGTGGATGTTGATTATTGTTTAGTCATTGTTAAAGAAATTGAGTGCGGTTCAGAAATGTAATGTTTTTGTGGTAAAAATGTAGAGTGCAACAGGAAGTTCATTATTTGGACAGGAGGGGGGGGGGGGGGCGAGAATGGGTGCGCGTGCTTAAAAAGTAAAGGGGGGAGAGTGTGGTAAGGGTCAAAGGGGGGTAATTTGTAGGATAGGGGGCAGGGCGAGAATGGGTGCGCGTGCATGTATGAATGACGCGAGAGAGAATGAGAGGCGGGAATGAGGCTAGTGTGAGGCTGAGACGCGAGAGAAGACGGACCGGGCTGCAAGATGGGGACGAACTGGAAGGCAGTGTGAAGAGGTGGCCACGACGAGGAGGCGAGGTGAGGATGTAGGCGAGGTAGATAGAAGCGGGGTTGGGATGGGAGGGTAGGGGGAGGTGTAAGGAGGGCAACTAGGGATTCACTAATCAAGTTGGCTATCTCCCCTAAACTATCTCTGACCGAAGTAAGAGAAGCATGCTAAAACTTATGGGAAAATAAAAGATTATATGCATTTTTGTTTAGCCATTCTGTGTACAATAACAGTGAACCTGTGTATGTTTCGCAAAGCGTAGCAAAGATTTATGGAGAAATAAGTTGAGGCCTAAAGGTTTACATCAATTAAATTTAAATTAGTCTAGATCTAGCAGACGACAAACTCACCAAGAGCTGTCAGACCATGCAAAAGATATCGCCGATATGCTCTGAATTAATTGTTGCCAGAAAACATGTAGATTCGACACCCCCCCACACACACGCACACCCACACACACACACACTCTCTCTCTCTCTCTCTCTCTCTCTCTCTCTCTCTCTCTCTCTCTCTCCCCACTCTCCTTCACTCCGTCTCTCTTTCTGTAAGTTTATAATATGAGACTGAAGTCTCTCTCTTTTATACTGATGGAGACAGAGAGAAACAAATTATGTATCATTTTAGCCTTTGTCACAGAGAGAGACAGAGAGTGTACGAATACGACTACGAACATTTTTATTGAGGGAAACTGGATAACTTAATTCAGCCTTTTTACACCATGCCCTCAGATCAGGCAAAATAAAAGAAAAAAATAACGAAACATAAACTTATTTAAAAGAAAATGGAAGAAAACAACCAAACAATTGACACACGTACATAATATGAAAAGAAAAGATTTCAACTTCATATATTTTTTCAAGCATATATATAACATCATGCAAACAGAGAAAAAAGAAGACAAGCACCCCACATACACCCACACTATACAGAGAGAGAGAGAGAGAGAGAGAGAGAGAGAGAGAGAGAGAGAGAGAGAGAGAGAGAGAGAGAGAGAGAGAGAGAGTGTGCGTGTGTGTGTGTGCGTGTGTGTGTGCGTGTTCGTGCGTGTGTGTGTGGTGGAGAGAGAGAGAGAGAGAGAGAGAGAGAGAGAGAGAGAGAGAGAGAGATCAGATATATTAACTTACATAAAAGCTTACACCCCCCAACACGCACACACACACTTGCATGTGCATGCATACATGTGTAAATTTGTATTAATAATTTAGTAATTAATAAACTGACTAACCTTTTAAGAATCTCTCTCTCTCTCTCTCTCTCTCTCTCTCTCTCTCTCTCTCTCTCTCTCTCTCTCTCTCCCTCTCTCTCTCTCTCTCTCTCTCTTCTGTCTCTGTCTCTCTCTCTCCCTTCTTTAGTTATTGTTCTTCTTCTTTCTTTGTCTCCCCCTCTTTCTCTTCCATCCACGGCCTTTCTTCTATATATATATACGTGTGCACATGTTAATTCGTATTAGGAATGAATAAACTGTTTAACTTTTTAACTCTCTCTCTCTCTCTCTCTCACACACACACACACATACACATACATGCATCTCTATGTCTGTGTGTGTATGTGTGTACGTGAGAGAGAGAGAGAGAGAGAGAGAGAGAGAGAGAGAGAGAGAAAAGGGAGGCGCATGAACTGTTGGGAACGGGAAGGGACCCAAAATATGTGAAAGCTCGGGGTGACTTGGAGAGGGTGGGGGTTTGGGGGTAGGGTGGGGGTGAACAAATGAATGCGAAAATAGAAATGGTGGGAAAGACGGCAGTTCTTGATGTTTTGATAGTCGCTTGTATCGACCCTGTGTTCAATTTTTGTTTTGTTTTTGTTTTTTGCGGAGCATGATTTGTCATTCATTTTTCCTTAGTTTTGTTTCCATTTTTGATGCATGCAAATGGGCTTCTTTAATTGTATTGTGCTTGTACGAGACCACATTGTCAAACAACGCCACATTGTCAAACAATAGGCGCTTGAGAGAAGTCATAATGACAGTTGAATAGAGAGGCCACGCCTTGCAGGCAGCATGGTCACTCTCTCTCTCTCAGTTTTTTGTGATAGTGTTGTTCATAGACTGTGTAGTGTGGTGAAAGTTGTACGAGTGCAGCATGATGGAGTGGAGCATGTATTGGTGTGTGTTTTGTGCCATTCTGCCACCAGATGTACTAGTTATTTGGATTTCTCTTTTGGCACAGTTTTCTAGTATTCTCGCCGGTCAAGAAACGCCATTTTCCCAACCCCACCTTTCCCAACATCTGGATTCCATTTCTTCCATCCCTACAGCCTACCACCATCCCGCCGCTACAGCATCTCTTTCTTCAGAAGAGGGATTCGTTCCCTCCATCTCCACCCCCACTACCCACCACCACCCCTCCCTCCTTGTTCCTTTCGCCCGCGTCTCTTACTCCAGGCAACAGCTTTTATCTGTGGCCCCATCAACACTGGACCCCTCTATAGTGGATGCTATTATCTGTGGCCCCATCAGCACTGGACCCCTGTATAGTGGATGCTATTAGAGGGGCAGGAATTGGTTACAACCTCCCTCGCGCTCGACCACATAGAGGGGGACGTCGAAAGCAGAAGAAAATCGGCATTGTGTGTGGAAACAGGCCTGACCCTGCCACTACTACTCAACCCCCGCCAGCTGACAGCAGTAAATCCTCAGAGCAACAACACGGCGTGTCATCCTCGTGTTCCCGTCTTCCAGACAGCGCTAGGCCTAGTAATAGGCTTAGCGACAGTACAACGGCTACAACTAAGCGTTTGGCTGCTAACATGGACAACTTGATTCAAATTCCTCTTTCCTCCTCTGTTCGCAAGAACACTAAACTTACAGTTGCCTCTTTCAACGCCCAATCTGTTGGCCCAAATTGTAGACAGAAAAGAGCTGGTATCACTTCCTTCATCACCGACAATGACATTGACCTACTGTTTGTGGTAGAGTCATGGCTCAAACCACAAGGGGATGAAGCCGTTTGTGCAGATTTGACCCCTGAGGGTTATGCCATCAAGTCTCTGCCACGCCCCTCTCGTCGTGGTGGCGGTATCGCTGTTATCTACAGAGACACCCTCACCCCCCACCTCACCTTCAACTCTACCTTCCCGTTCGACCATTCTTCCTTCGAACTGTTCCAAGTCTCGCTGACCTCACAGCATAGTGTGTTGCATTTTATGTGTGTGTATCGTCCTTGGCCCACGTCTGTAAATAAACTGACTGAAACTTTGTTTTTTGAACAATTCCCTTGTCTGCTTGACCATTGTAACACGCTTCATGGAAACCTGTGTCTGTTAGGGGATTTTAATTTTCATGTTGACTCTCCCACTGATCGTAGCTCTATTAAGTTTTTAGAAGTGTTAGATATGTACAATCTTCATCAATCTGTGTCCGGACCCACTCACAAACATGGCCACACTCTGGACTTGGTGATAGAAAGGCCCAGTGATGGAGTTCACCGATCCTCAGAGGTCAATCATGACCTCGAGTCTGACCATGTTTGTGTTGTGAGTTTGTTTGACATAGAGCTCCCTGTCCACAAACACGTGTACCGCAGCGTCAGAAATATCCGCGCAATCGACAGAACTGTTTTCGGAAATGATATCAAAGTAGAATTATCTAAGTACACATCTAGTTCTTGTACTGCCGCTGAGTACGATAGTGCCCTTCGGTCAGTATTGGACAAACATGCTCCTGTTTCTTCACGCAAAGTTTCTTCTAGCAGAGAATCAAGTCCTTGGTTTAGTGTGATGCCTAACGAAATAAAAGAAGCAAAGAAAAAACGAAGACAGGCCCAAGCACAATCAGATTCTTCAGGGCTCACTGTACATAAACAAATATATAATAAAGCTAAAAATTGTGACTTTCTTGACAGATCAGGCAAAAACGATGTACTACAGTACCAAAATTGCAGCGGCAAGATCTAGTAAAGAACTGTATTCTATTACAAACAAACTGTGTGCAAGGGTTAAACCTACCAAACTTCCGACTGTTTACCCCCCACCATCATTGCCATGTGTGTTTTCTGATTTCTTTCATTCCAAAATTGAGAACATTAGGAAAGAGCTTGACTTGCAGCCCACTGTTTCACACCCCCTAGGCAAAGATTTTGTAGGCTCCCCTCTTGTTGCCTTTTCTCCTGTGTCTGAGAAAGATGTCTTTGATGTTTTGAAAAGATCTGCCCCCAAGACGTGTGACCTTGACCCTTTACCAACCCCTTTGTTGTATGAATGTCTTGATGTTGTTGTGCCTGTCATGACTCAGATCATAAACGACTCTTTACTGAGTGGTGTTTTCCCTGACCTGTACAAAACTGCTCTTGTTAAACCCTTGATAAAGAAGCCTACCATGGATCATAATGACTTGAAAAGTTATCGGCCTGTGTCCAACTTAGCGTTTGTCTCCAAAATAATCGAGAAAATTGTCCTTGCACAATTGTCTAACCATCTGTCAGCAAACAATTTGTTCAACCCCCTCCAGTCTGCCTATCGACCTGCTCACAGCACTGAAACGGCTCTGACTAAAGTTCTTAACGATCTCCTCTTAGCTCTTGACAATGGAAAAGTGTCAGTCTTGACTCTCCTAGATCTGTCGGCAGCATTTGATACAATAGATCACACCATTCTTCTATCCCGGCTGGAACGTGTTTTTGGAATCCATTCTACAGTTCTACAGTGGTTCTCCTCATATCTAACAAATCGCTTTCAGACTGTCTTGATCAACAACTGCAGTTCAGATCCGAAGTTAATTTCTTGTGGTGTACCTCAGGGATCTGTATTGGGGCCAGTTCTCTTTGTCCTGTACACTGCTCCTCTCTCTGATGTTTTTGCTAGTCACTCTGTTATTGACCATTCCTTTGCTGATGATACCCAGCTTCAAAAATCGGCGGAACCTACCCAACTTGACAGCGCTATTCAGTCTATGGAATCCTGCCTTCATGATGTCAAATCCTGGATGACATGCAACAAATTAAAACTTAATGATGACAAAACGGAAGCTCTGATTGTTTCCTCTCAGCGTATGTCTGCAACGATATCTCTTCCAGAAACTCTTACAGTTGGCAATGCTTGTGTTCAGTTTTCTAAGTCAGCAAAGAATCTCGGAGTTACCCTCGATTCAAATCTTACAATGCATAAACAGGTTATTAATCTCATACGTTCCATCAATTATGAGCTCAGACGAATCAGTGCTGTTCGACACTTTCTGTCTGTTGCAGCCACGAAAACTCTTATTTCTGCCTTTATTCTTTCCCGCATTGACTATTGCAACTCTCTTCTCTGTGGCTGTCCTAAGTATCTCCTGCAACGTGTTCAAAAACTGCAAAACAGTGCAGCACGCCTCACTCTCAAGATTCCACGTTCTGATCATATAACACCTCATCTTCGTAACTTGCACTGGCTTCCAGTAGAGGCTAGAATCAAGTATAAAATAGCTTGCCTTTGTTTCGGTGCTGTTCACTCCTCTGGTCCCGTCTATCTCTCCGAACTAGTAACTGTCTACACACCTGCTCGCTCCCTACGTTCTTCCTCTGACTGCTGCACACTCAAGGTTCCTCGGGTCCACACGAAATCGTTTGGTGAACGATCTTTCTACTATTTAGCACCTCACTTATGGAATTCCCTCCCACAACATGTCCGCTCATCTGACTCTATTTCCGCCTTTCGCTCTGCCCTTAAAACTCACTTGTTTCGGACATATTATGATTGATTAGTGTTTGTGTGTGAGGTGTGTGTGTGTGTGTGTGTGTGGGGGGGGGGGGGTCCGTTTTATTGCAGAAATCTTGTAAAAAAAAAATTAAAAAATGTATTTACAATTATTTTATTATTCGTATTTTGTATGTAGAATGTCTACGTCTTGTAAACTTTAAATGCTTGTAAATGAGGTAGAAGGGTATTTTTGTTTTTGCAAAATTTGTCTATTATAATTAGTCATGTAATTGGTATGTCGATGGCAGTATGATTTTATTTCAAGTTGCAGTATTGTATTCAAACTTGATTGGGAATGTGAATGTGGTCTCTATGTTTCTTCTTAGAATGTTCATGTTGTAACTATTTTACTCTTGTATAATTAATTGTGTGCGAGTGTGCGTGTGCGCATGCATGTGTGTGTATGTGTGTGTGTGTGTGTGTGTGTGTGTGTGTGTGTGTGTGTGTGTGTGTGTGTGTGTGAGTAAGGAAGTAAGAGAACGTTGTGTGTAAGCATCGTGCTTATTTTACTTTCTAATGATTAATTATTTGTTTGCCTTTAATGTTCTTGTTATCAATGTAAAGCGCACTGAGCTCATGTGAGAAAGAGCGCTATATAAATTCCCATTATTATTATTATTATTATTGAGAGAAGTCATAATGACAGGTTAATTTACGAACACAAAAGGCGTAATTTTGTTAAATCCCTCCAATTTGTGTGTGTTAAAACTGTCGGAGTGCATTTTAGATGTGTCAATGTACCATTATCAACAATCAGAAATTTAAAAGCAATTAGTTTGTCCTATTTTATCTTTCTTCTCACACTAATTGTAGAAGACCAACTCTCTGTAGACCTACTTCAACCTTTGCATGTAAAGTTAGGCTGCCGATCTTTGAGCCTTCAACATATTGAAATCATATAGTAAAAAGCCAACTGTCCGTCCGTGTGTGTGTGTGTGTGTGTGTGTGTGTGTGTGTGTGAAAAACAAAACGGGCCTTATAACTCCGCCATTTTTCGACCGATTCGCTTCAAATTTGCTGTGAGCCCTAACTGTGCGATGGCAACGGCAACCGAGGCGGCCGTGTCATTTGCGCGGTTTTGCAAATGCGCCAAACGCGCATCCGACGGCCTTTCGGCGCCCGTATCTCCGGTATTTCTGGACCGATTGCCTTCAAATTTGGCAGATATATGACCGGGGACGGTGACTATCAATGTGCCAAACCGGAAGCGAATCCATTACTTAGGCGCATAAGAGCAGCATGAAGCAAAACGGGCCTTATAACTCCGCCAGTTTTCAACCGAATCACGTCAAAGCCTGGCAGCAAATTTGAAAAAAAATCGGGAGAGCGCGTCACTCTCAGAGCAGCGCCAACGGGAAAGGGGGCTTTATAACTCTGCCGTTTCTTAACGAAATCGCTTCAAATTTGCTGTACTCAGCGTTACCAGTACTTGGCGTTACCGTTACTAGGCGTTACCGTTACTAGAGAGAGCGCATCACTCTCAGAGCAGCGCCAACGCGAAACGGGGCCTTATAACTCCACCGCTTCAAATTGGCTGTACTCAGCGTTACCAGTACTTGGCATTACCGTTACTAGGCGTTACCGTTACTAGGCGTTACTGGTACTCGGCGTTGCGCTAGTTGTTATTAAAAACAAAAACAGAAACACTAATAACTGACTCAAAGATCGACAGCCTAACTTTACAAGTAAAATTTGCAGTAGGTCAACAGAGTGTTGGCCTTCCACAATTAACCGTATGTCGCGGCACCCACCGCGTGCGTGCTTGTTCTCTTTTCACATGTCCTATAAAGTTTCATGTGTTGCTATGTTCTTAATGTGTGTGCTTATGTCGTGCCACACACTAATTTCTCATGTTTATGAGATAATAAAGTAGTCTTGAGTCTTGAGTCAAACACAAACAGCACACACACACGCAAGAAGTAGTCTCCCTTAGCAAATTAGAATTTAAACTTTTAAAATCGTACTTTCACCCAGCAGAGGACAATAGTCCGGTTGGGTTTTCTGTAAATAAACTAGCACTATATGTGTTTATCAATTTCTGTTGTAGGGACATTTGCAATTTAGCCTTTAACCCCTTCAGTGCCAAGGGCATTTTGATCGCAAACAGTTATTTAATTTTTCTTAAATTTTAGTTTTCGGCATTTTCATGTAACAAGCATACAATTTGGCATGGTGGTTTCTTATGGTGTCGTTATCCATTTCTGACATAGGGATATTTTCAAACCAGCCATTAACCCCTTCAGAGCCAAAGACATTTTGGTTGCAGAACATTTAATTCAACAACATATTGTAGATTGTATTGCATTTTCATATAACAAGCATGAAACTTGGCATGAGAAGAATGTACGGGGTGTGTTTATGTCCGTGGGAAATGGGGGACAAGTGTCTGGGGTCAAATGTACTGCAAGTGGACGGTCATGTTGTTGGGAAAATGTAATTGAAATAGTTTTTTTACCAGAGCATTTGAGATTTTCCGTTCTTGCTTTTTTTAATTCTAACATAAAAGTTTATGTGGATGATATGCTTTTATAAATAGTTATACTTACTGCATTAATGTATGCAGTGACAGATTCCGTGAGTCTACAATAAAATTATTGCTGGTTATGTTGTTAACAAATGAAACAAATGGATTTTGCTGGATCTTGCATCGCGATTAAAATGCCCTTAGCACTGAAGGAGTTAAAGCCTGAATTGCAAATATCCCTACGCCAGAAATTGATAAACACACCATAAGAAACTATCGTACCAAATTTCATGCTTATTATATGAAAATACCCAAAACTATATTTTTTTAAATTATAACTGCCCGCGATCAAAAGGTCCTTTGCACTGAAGGGGTTAAAGGCTGAATTGAAAATGTCCCTCCATCAGAAATCGATAAACATGCCATAAGAACCTATCATGCCAAATTTCATGCTTGTTTCATGAAAATGCATACCACTAGAATTGTTTTGAATTTATTTTTGTCCCCCCCAAAAAAAATACCGTTGGTACTGAAAGGATTAAAGGCTGAATTGCAAATGTCCCTACGTCAGGGATTGATAAACACACCATAAGATACCATCATGCCAAATGTTATGCTTGTTGCTTGAAAATGAACAATTCTGCCATTCTGTCTTCCACTAAAATGGAAAATTTCACAGGGGCTCCAAAAATAGAAGTTGTCTGGCTGAAGTTGACCAGCCGAATGCGACAAAACTGCCCTCTCAGTAGATTTCTGAGTTCTAACTCGGTAGCAAAATTATACAACAAGCTCGAGAATTGGGCGCATGTTGGAATGTCACGCTGTGTGAGAGATTCTGGGAGGTTCTTAAAAAATATATATTTTAATATCAGTGGTTGTTCCCCCTCCACTGCTAGAATAAGGCCTCTGTCACAGGTTAGTGACAACTATTATTGTTATTACCATTACACATGTTGGAATACTAATTCTTGTAGCTTGCAGCCTTTTTCCCCACTCTTTATTTCCTGCCCGTTTGCTTATCTACTTGTTTGTAATTTGGTGAATTTGTTTTGAATAAACTTTGTTTACTTTGATCCCTTGCATGACAGTATCTGTTGCCTACTGGCAAAAAGTTAAGGTCCAGCTCTCATTTTGACGTCCCTTCTTGTTATTGTAATTAACAGACCTGAAACAAATAAACAATTACCCAAACCCTGTTACAAACATTGACCAGACACACCTCAATGGATGCACAACACCAAACAACCCAATGCTTTACAAGATGGGGGTCAGCTGCACGTGCCAAAAGCATGAAAAATCTGCAATCTGTGTGGCTGTGGTAGCAAATGTGTTTGAAAAAAGGGCGAAGTGTCCATGTTGGTTCATGATGCACGTGCAAGGCACGTCTAAGATGAACACATTTCAGCCGTCTTTGGCTATAAATCAATAGACTGAATAGCCTTCCAAGCCAGTTCAAAAAGCATGGCTCATAGGCAAAGACTGGACACTGCAGATCGTGGACGCGCCTTAGCGTTGATTGACGAGGGGATTTCTGGCCGCGAGGTTGCCAGGCGTCTCAACGTGTCTCACTCCGTTATCCAACGTCTCTTAGAGAGGTTCCAGGCAACTGGAAGTGTACAGGATCGGTCACGACCAGGTCGTCCTCGGTGTACTAACAGCAGGATGACCGATTCCTCATGCTGTCCACCCTACGCAATCGGACCGTCACCTCATCCACCCTGGGGCGTAAGCTCATGCAAGCTTCGAACGTCAATGTCAGCAGGACAGTTTGCAACCGTTTGCACGAGTTCTCGCTGTCTTCCCGGAGACCAGCAGTCCGAGTACCCCTAACTCCAGGTCACCGCAGAGCCCGTGCAGACTGGACGTGTCGTGGACGATTATCTACAGCAACAGAGGATCATCGGGATGCAGTGGCCAACTCGTTCACCCGATCTGGCTCCAATTGAGCACCTTTGGGATGTCCTTGGCCAACAACCGCTCCAGTTGACGTGGCCCAGCTCATTCTTTTCCTTCAGCAGGAGAGGCAGGCCATACCGCAGGACACTCTACGGACCCTGGTGGACTCCATGCGTCGACGCTGCACTGATTGCCTGGCAGCAAACGGTGGCCACACGCGGTACTGAGTGGTGCAGTTTCCACAGGTGGCTTTTGTGACTTTGCTGAAGGAGGGTGACTGGACATTAAAGCTCACTGTTCGCGTCCAAATTGTTGATTTCGTTCAATGTTGAAATGAATTTGTTGTTGAATAAATTTTGATCATTCTGAAACAGGTTTTCTTAAAATTTACTGTGGTGTTGTGGTCTGTGAGAGATCATTGGAAGTGGCCCATAACTTTTTGCCAGTAGTATATATATATTATTATGCGCTAAGGATCCGAGGAGGGAATCCTAAAAACTCGAGTACCGCGTAAATGTCGGACTTTCGCTCGCTATGCTGGTCAAGATACGCGCTTCATCTATTTATTCCGCTAGGTCGTATACAAAATTTTGCTTTTGAAAGTTGATTTTGAAGGCAAAATGTTGCTCGCGTGTCAATTGGCATTATTTTGAAGCTGCGTCATGAAGCTACTATACATCCAAGATTTGGGTCGTCTGCTTCGCCCGAAAATTGCCGAAGCTACCTTCGGAAAACACGAAGATTGCCGAAGTTATTCAGGTCAGATTTCAAGTTGGCTATACAGAGACCGTCAACTTTACTGCAATCTGTAAACTTAATATTCTTTTTTTTCCTCTGTGGTAGTTGTTTGAATGAACGAAAAAAACAACTTTGACAATCGAAGGCAATATCATAATGCAAATTGCTTAAATCCGTCGTAAAATTGGTGAGCTAAACTTAAATTTGGGGTGGATGGACTGTTGGAAGCTCACTGCACCTTGAAACTACTATGGTTGCTTTGGTTTAGAAGAAGGGAGAGGGGTAGGGGGAGAGGTGGCTAGGAAGGAGAAGAGGGAGGCGAGTAGCGCTTTTGTACAAATAGTTCCTCTACCTTCTGGAAGTTTTGTGTTTGGTCTAACCATATTTGTTTTGAAAGGTGCATAACGGAGAATAACGCATCTGCGCTCATGAATTGACAGGAAACCGAGAAAGCAACGATTAAGTGGTGCTGTCTACTACAGTGTGTGTGTGTGTGTGTGTGTGTGTGTGTGTGTGTGTGTGTGTGTGTGTGTGTGTGTGTTTTCACAACATTTAGGCACCTACTTTTCTCAAAGTGACAAAACCTAAGTCTGTGCGGAGCTTACAATTGCTTTCATGACATCCCGTGCCGGAGCACGGGTTTTGCTATATTCAATAATGTACATCTAGCCAGTTCTTCTTCTT
Organism: Phymorhynchus buccinoides; assembly: GCA_017654935.2. Classification (NCBI taxonomy): domain Eukaryota; kingdom Metazoa; phylum Mollusca; class Gastropoda; order Neogastropoda; family Raphitomidae; genus Phymorhynchus; species Phymorhynchus buccinoides. The sequence goes on along the minus strand of CM065705.1, from coordinate 36,791,629 downwards.
TTTTGGACAGGTTCATATCAATTATGAACGCAGATGCTTCATGCTGCCGTGCGGAGCACGGGTTTATCTAGTCTATAATAAATGCGCTAAGGATCCGAGAAGGGACAGCTAAAAACTCGAGTACCGCGTAAATGTCGGACTTTCAGTTGCGATGCGGGTCAGATACGCGCTTTTGTCTATTTATTCCCCTACTAGGTCGGATTAAAAATGTTGCTTTTGAAAGTTGATTTTGAAGGCAAAATGTTGCTCGCGTGTCAATTGGCATTATTTTGAAGCTGCGTCACCTGGTCCGACTTGACTGCTTTCCCTTCTTCCTCTTGTAATGAAATTTGTACATCGACTTTCGACGAAGCCTTAACAGCTCCACAGGTAAGACGCCGGGTCGCAAATCTGTAGGTCGCGAGTTCGAGCCTGCCCCTCGCCACAATTTTTTTTTTTGGGGGGAGGGGGGCTTTTTATCATTTTTTTTAAAGGAGAGGGGGAGTGGGCGGAAGGGAGGGGGCACCACCACATATTTTTTTGTATCTTTTCTTCATTTTTTATTTAAAGAGGAGCGGGGTGGGCGGAAGGGGGGGGGGGGCGCAGCCCAGGGAGGGGGAAAGATGGGGGTGGGCGGGGGGGGGGGTGGGTGGGGGGGGGAGGGGTGCTTCATCGCTCGGACAGGTTCTTATCAATTATGAACGCAGATGCTTCATGCTGCCGTGCGGAGCACGGGTTTATCTAGTTGTTTTATATTGGCACACGTACACACTAGACGCGGAAACCTCATGAGTAAATCCGTAAATAAGTACAAGAAAGAAGGAAATTATATACGGACGCGTTTCTGCGCAGAAATGCGTCCGTATATTTTTTTCCTTCTTTCTTTTACTTATTTACGGATTACGCATGGGGATTCCGCGTGTAGTGTGTACATGCGCTTAGGCTAGTTTTTGTCCCAAGAACAGACTGAAAGAATAGGCTTCGCCTAAAATCTCAATCCTTATGTAATAAAGTTTTTCAGTCTTCTCTCTGTTTCTCAGTATTTCTCTTAAGTGTGTGTGTGTGGGGGGGGAATCCATAATTTTACAATAAATTGTAAGTTGACCCATACAAAAGATAATTATAATTTATGCACATGACCTGAATTCATGAAGAAATGACTTGGTTTTCTTGTTCAGAACAAATACCTTTGTTTGGTTTTCATTTCTTTTCTTTTTTTTTACATAGCATTTTATGCTTTGATAAAACATTTTGTGTCCAATGTCTGCATTTGTGAACCTCCGTAACAAACTCAGTAATCATCAACTTTATGATTTGTTTTGTGTTCTAAAAGAAAAAAACCCACAACAGAAATAACTAGTGCTGATTTGGTTTTCTTCCCAATAGGGAAGGGACAGAACCTATGCAAAGACAGCTGTTTGGACATGTAAAGGTCTCCTCAGTCTGCGTGATCAGCCTGCAAAGGCTGATGAAAGTTCGTTTAATGTCCTCTGGCCTGGAACAGGCATAAATGGGACATTAATAACTACAAAGATGGTGAAATACCAGGAAAGTCCCTTTTTTCAACAATCAAGATAGTTACATGGAATAAGTTTTTACGGTTTAGTAAAGGCTGTCCAGTAAATGTATAACCTGAGCAAGAAGACCTGACCATAATGGGTGAGGTTCGTATATGTCCAGTTTTCAGTCTTCGCTGGTCTCCCCACTGCAATCAGCCGACACATTCCGATTTGGGGGGAGTTCAAAGGCAAAATATTATTTCGAATATTTTAAAAGCAGCAGAATAGACCAGTAATGCAGAAAAACAGTACATTATATGACAGTAAGAAGAGGAATAGGCAGAGTCAGAGAAAACGATATATTATAGACAGAAGGTGGGGAAACTATTTGTACGAAAGACAGCCCCCACCCACCCACCCCCGGTATCCCCATGTGGAAGGAGGGAGGGTATAATCTACAATACCATTCGCGTTGTTATGTTTGAGGTCATGAAAGGCATGCGAAATCCAAACGCTTCAAAGTAAGTTGTCAAGTTGAGCAGGCCAATGTGAGCGTTGGGTTGTGGCAGATGATCCCAAGTGATTGAGAAGCGGTGCTTGGCAAAGGACCAGGACTTGTTCCACGTGCGGCTGAAGTCTGGTCCCGCCGTGGCGAACTGATCATGCAGTATCTGGAAATGCTGGGCGTCAGCTCCATTCTCGGATATAACCTGGTGAGATATGCACAAAGCGCTGGGTAAAAAGCCAGAAGGCACTACCGCAAAGGGAACCAAAGAAGGCTGATCGCATCAATGAATAATGTCCTAAGAGGGTGCCATACGCTTGCGTTTGTCCACACAGACATCAAATTTATACCATAATACACTTCAGCCATTGTGCGTTCTACATGCACAGTTTGACGATGACGTCATCAGTCACGTCATTTTCCGAGCTTCATCAATAAAACCATGTCTACAGCTCAGCCTGTAAAATAAGGATCTGGCAAAATAGTAAATTCCTTTCTACATCTTTACCAGATGGAAACTTGAAGACGAGTTGGCAAAAATTAATGCCGATTTGGATTCTGTTTATGGGCAACCTTGCATGTCCTGCTGCATAGTCTTTAAATGGATTGAGCGTTCTGAAACTGGGAACACTGGCTTTGAAGATACTAGCTAGAGAAAGTGAAAATATATTATTTTGTTCATTTTACATAAGATTTTTACTTTTTCTGGCTTAACTTTGTGCTGGTTTGCTTTTATTGTGGACTTTCAATCTGGTGCAAAGAGGACAACCTTTCTCTTGGAGAAGGTTTTCTAGCTCAGTTTGAATGTTCACTGTGGACATTCTTTGCAGGCCGATATGCGGACTGAAGAGTCTTTCACAAGACGAAACAGCTGTCTTTGCATCGGGCACTGTCCCTCCCCCATTGGGAGAAAAAGTAAATCAGCACATTTTATTATTAATAAATTATACTAATAATTTTTTTAATTTTAAATTTTTTTAATTTTTAATTTTTAAAGTAACACAGAATATTTTATAACGTTAACTTGCTTCTGAAGTTCACAAATTCATATATTAGATACAGAAAAGTTTCATCAATTCGGCATTTCAAATGCAACAACTTTTTAGTCCTACAGAGTTGTGTGGAGTGGGAAGTTTGGCTTGTGCGGCTGTTATCTTTTTCTATATTATTTGATTCATCTGTCCTGCACAGCTCACCATCTGATGGTGATCGTTGGTCTATAGGATTTATTTCTTAACTATATATATATATATATATATATAGTAAAATTTGATAAACTTTTTTGTCCAAATGTCTATAATTTAAAAAAAAATAAAAAAAAATATTTTTATTTTTATGTTTTTGTAATCGAACATCAGAATCAAGACCAGTTACAAGAACTTGGATTCTTGATCTATGTTCTAAAAAACATAGAGTGCTAGTTTGGCTTTTCCTCCCTTTGTGGGGAGGCAGACAGAGCCCAGTCCACGACAGCTGTTTCGATCCTATGAGGATCTCATCAGGTGAACACGGCATTGGGATCTTACCCATGTCATGTGAAATTTTCACCTCAACACCAAGGTCCTTCCACAGTGGGAAGGGTTTCCCCTGTTGTATATTAGCAAAAATTCCAAAAAGCCAAACCAGCACTCAGATAAAACAATAGAAATAAGAATCTTATGTAAAAAGGTGAACATTACAATGTTCAAATATGAAAAGATAAACGACACGATCAGAGAGGGCCAGCAACTAAGATGGTGTCCAAAAGGAAAAAATTAGATTTTGTCCAAAAGGCTAAAAATAGATTTGAAATAAAATCTCAGTATACTGCTGTGCACCGTGCCTCTGATCTAAAGGACTTGAAAGTTGGAGCATTTGAAATGCACAACTAGTAAAATTTGATAAAACTTTTTTGTCCAAATGTCTTTATAATTAAAAAAAAAAAAATATATATATATGTTTTTATAATCGAACATCAGAATCAAGACCAGTTACAAGAACTTGGATTCTTGATCTATGTTCTAAAAAACATAGAGTGCTAGTTTGGCTTTTCCTCCCTTTGTGGGGGAGGCAGACAGAGCCCAGTCCACGACGAAAAAGTTTTATCAAATTTTACTAGTTGTGCATTTCAAATGCTCCAACTTTCAAGTCCTTTAGATCAGAGGCACGGTGCACAGCAGTATACTGAGATTTTATTTCAAATCTCTCTCTCTCTCTCTCTCTCTCTCTCTCTCTCTCTCTCTCTCTATATATATATATATATATATATATATATATATATCTCTTCCCTACCGAATCATTGACACGAAAGAGTTCCTGAAGAAAGTCAACAAGATCAATGAAGAATGTGCACCGCTACCAGAAACAGCCACTATAGCAGTGCGTGATGTTATCGCCCTTTATCCAAACGTCAACAACCAAATGGGAATCCCAGCTACAAAAACAAAGCTCAGGGAACACCCAAGCCCCGTTGATCTACCTGAAAAATGTATCCTCGAAGGTTTAGACATTGCTCTGAACAATAATTATACACAACACAAAGACTTTCAGGGAAATACAATCTACGCAAAGCCAATCAGGGGTACTGCTATGGGCCCAAGCCATGCGTGTGACTATGTCGATATTTTTATGGGGGAGCTTGATAAAAACCTAGTGGAAAGCGCACCAGTGCCTCTTCTTTCCTCTCTGGACCCTACCAA